>PJEM01002068.1:27972-190400 GCA_004023845.1 Helogale parvula | reverse complement strand
CGTGGAGTTGAAGGGGGTGCACACTATTTCAGGCCAACAGCAGGGATGGTCAGAGGCATTGGATGACCAGAACGGGGCCTTCCACTCCCCTGCCCTCCTAAGAGCAGTGTTTTGGTTTCTCCAAACCACACACCTCCAGCCCCATAAAAACCGGCAGGAGAGACAGAAGTAGTGACTCAGCCCTATGCCCCATGGTCCCTGAAGAACGGACCCTACCCCCAGGAGTCCTTGGGAGCCTTCGTTCATTCAACCCACATCTACCAAGTACCTACGCTGTGCCGGGAAGGGTTGCGGGCTCCAGGAGAGCATCATGAACAAAGCAGTCCCGCTCCCACCAAGCGGACAGGAGAGCCGATGAAGACAAATGGGCCACAAATAAACCTATGCGGCAGGTGCAGGGAAGAAACAGAAGCATGGGGAGGGGAGCAGAGCACAATGGGAGGGGGCAGGTGATTCTGGGGAGGAGGGTGGAGGAAGGAAGACCTCCTGAGAGGCAGACATTTGAGCGGAGACCATGCAATGCCTGTAGCGCTATGGGTTGTGGGCTGTTACTTCATCAGCTAGAAATGCGAGTGGTGCTATGTGGACGGCGGGACTTCGGCGTTTCTTTGTGCACCTCCCCCCATCTGAGCACCTTGGGGGCAAGAGGCGCCTGCTCAGGGGTCAACACAGCCCTTTGTTCAGACCAAAGGACCTGTGAGCTGAACACAACTCCAATGACACTCAGTCCCTGGGGAAAGCGCTGGGCCTCACCCCTCGGCTCGGTTACACAGGAATCACAGCAGTGCCTTGGAAACCAAAATGTCTCCCAAACACATTGGGTGGCTCAGCCTCTCTCAGAGCAGCTGCTCTCGATGCTAAGGCTCCAAAGACGGACATTTCCATCGCAGCGAGGCTTCCCTTTGAATGGTCTGCTAGAAGCTTTCATGCCGGTCCCATTATCCCCAGCCAACTGTGACTGGCATTTCCCTGATTTGCTTCTCTCCTCTCTACATGCAACAGGCTTAATGGGTTCCTAATGCATCCCGGCAGGATCAACAGCTTCCATAGCCGCATGTATGATCGCCGTGCCTTGTAGGCATGCTTACTGCTCATGCCCGTTACGTGTGTGTCGTCAGGACTCCCCAGCTGAGAGGCTGATGGACAGGTGTCGAACGTGTGCCCATCTGGAGCATCACGGATGTGTCAACAGCAGGAGGGAGTATCACACCTGCATTGCAACAATCTGCCTTCTACCTACGAAGTCAAGGATCTTTTTTATGTTTTGCTCTGTTGATTCCAGACGCCCGCAACGGTGACTGGCACACCACGAGCACTCGGGTTTGTACAGCAAGTCAACAAAGACAAGGTAGACACGATGACGGTACCTTACGGTCCAGTGTTTGGGACTGAAGAGTATCATGTGCGCGGGGCCCAGAGCAGCGTGAGGCCACAACCATCACCTAGAACGTGGGCCATACGCAACCTGGAGCCGGTTCCAAATCCGGGACTAGGCCAGGCCCTGTGGGGAACAATCACGAAGGGACAGAGTCTGCAGGTCTCCAAGGCCCCATGGTGCAAGGAGGCTGGGTGGCCTGCCAGCTGGTGGGGTAGAGGAGTGCTAGGCTTGTGCCTGCCCGGTGCCAGCACGGCCAGTGAAGCACCGCCCCTGCTGCTGGGAGGAAGGAAGAGAGGGAGGAAGGAAGGGAAGGAGGGAGGGAGGAAAAGTAAAAAAGAAAAACCAATCTGAGCGGAGATGGCTGATGGGCTACGAGTCCAGAGGGTCAAGGTCACTGGAGAAGTGAAGGATGCTCATGGCAGCACTTTGCCGACGGGTAGGGGACATCGTTCCCCATTTTAATGACCAGCGCGGCCGCACGAGTGCTAATTCGGAGCACTAACAGAAGGTGGCCAGGTTCGGACTGTCTTGCAGACAGGCCTGCGGGAGCCCCAGAGCCAGCCCCGGCTGGACACACCGAGACCACGCAGGAGACCAGCAGCCTCCAGGGATTCTACCCCTGAGGGCTTCTTGTGTCTTCTTGGCCTACATGTGCCTGTGGCAAAGGTTTACACCCACTGAGCTGACCCACTCTGGGCCAGACACACGGCAGAGAAGAGTGGATAAAAATGGACCCAGGCTGGCCCCTCATGACGCAGGAGCTTCATGCATCACGTTACCCCGTCCACCATTCAGGCGATGTGTGTGCATTGGTAACTCCACAGGTCGAGCACTGCTCCACACTGTTCGTGACACCACTCCACGTAGGGCAGGAGCTGTATCCACGGGCACACTCGAGCTAAGCTCTCCCTAAGTCCCAACAAGAGAGCAGAACACGCCGTCCGCCCCACACCCTGTCTGCCAGGACATCACTCATCCTCACAATATGCACTTGGGGTCTCTGCTCCTTTCGACGGAGGAGAAAACTGAGGATTCCCAGCAGTGAAGCGTACCCAAAGTGTGACCCCGTATCGGCCTGTTACGGCCTAGAGAGCACCTGTCTGCAGTCCTTTGAGAACAGGGTGCTCGGCCAACTAAAGACAAGGAAACGGACCTGGGGCTGGTCTCTGGCACACCCACCCCTGAGAACACCGGGCTCTGAATGCGGCCCGGATCCCTCTGAACACCTTGCTCTGGGACGTCCCTCTGCCTCCCCCCCGTCCTCCCCGCGTGGCACAGGCGGGCCATGGGCCGCATTCCCACAGCCCCAGATGCGGTCTCTAGACAAAGCTTTGAAGAGCAGGGATTCCTCCCACCGCCAAACCAAGACAAGCACTCGCCTTCAACCAGGGGCTCCCAGCCCAGTGAGTTCCACAGGACAGCTCGCCCAACAAGCATGTCCTTTACTGTCAGACCCATAATAACTTTTCTGAAGAACTTCCAAAGTGCTGGGGAAGCGAGATCGAACATTCTGCCATCATCCCCGAAGGCCAGGCCACTGCAGCAGGAGCCCTGCCGTCAGCAGTGGACTAACTGGGAGCAACCATCATTAAGCCCAGAAGCTGCCTTTCATTCCCGCCGGAGGGAACGCCGTTGTAAAGGCGGCGAAATCTGCATTCAGAGACATTCACACACTCTGTCTTCGCAAGAACAGGACAAAGATTTGAAGTGCTCTGTAATAACCTAATTCTCCAGCCAAAGATTTTGTTATTTCAACAAATCACAAAATGTATTTAAAGCCCTATTGTGGGTCCGGATAGGTTATAGAGCTGGCTGGAACTCGGCCTTGCCACGGAAAAGGACAAGTGCTTTGACAAAACTCTAAGTGGAAACATGGTCTCTTCCCCTTCACAGGCCAGAGAGCCCTCATTGTAACAAGGTAATTGTACCGTGTCAGAGGTTTCAGAGCCCAGATGGACCCCAAGGTCAAAAGCAATCCTCTCTGGCTTTTCAGGGTGGGACTGGGGTGACCAGGGGCCAGGTACAAAACTTAAGGGGATGCCAAAAAACTTCCCCATCATGGCAATGTTTTCATGCAAGAGTCTGAAAAACCAAAATTAATGCAAAAAAGTCACTAACGAACAACAGAGCCAAACTGTAGAGACATGACCAGTACGGCGGTTCCCTCTACCCCCCTTGGGCGCGGGTACAGCTGGGCTCCGCACTGCTCCCCTCCCCAGAGATGGTCAGACCCACACAGAAAAGCAAAGTGACTTGCCACAGTCACACCGTCACTGGGAACTGAAACACCCTCTGCCCCGTGCTGTCGGGAGCCTGGTCACCAGGGGCGGCGTTCTCGCACCAAGCATCCCATCCAGTCTTGCCAGCACAGAGCTGCCTCAGGAATGGGCCCAACACAGCTCCGCCTCCATCGGTAGGTACCCCTTCCAGACCGACGGGGGCGCGGGCTGCAGCTGCAGGTGAACTCAGCAGAACCTGCATTTTGTTGGTCTCCCAGAGTGTTGACAGTTAAACTCGGCTCCCATCATTTTGAGAGTAGGAATTCAGAAGAACCCCAAAGTTCGACTCCTCTTACAGACACGTCTCTGTGACACTGAGCCCACGTTCCCACCAGGAGGTGGGGAACGCAAGAGCTCCCCATCAAGTGTCACCCCCACTCATATGGCACTCTTAGAGGCACCGGGCGCACAGCGGTGGACAATGGGACCATGCACAGTTCATGTTCCAGTGGGGACACACAGTCAAGAGAGCAGGGGACACAGAGGATGAACAAGAAGACAGCGGCTCTGGAAGAAAAAGCAGGGTTAGGAGACAGGAAGAGCTGTTTGTGGGGGAGAGGGAAGCAGGTGTGGATAGGGTGGTCAGGAAAAGAAGGAAGTCCGCCATTTGTGACGACATGGATACACCGTGCGAGCATTATGCTAAGTGAAGAGAGTCAGAGAGCGGAAGACAAACGTTACTCGGTCTCACTTGTATGTGGAACCTCAAAACTGCTAGAAACAGGAAGTAGAGGTTGCCAGGGGTTCAGGGAAATGGGGACACGCTGATCCCAGCATACACACTTCCAGCTGCTAGGATGAAGTCTAACGATCGATGGACAGAATGGTGACAGTCATTAGTGATACGTGTCACACACTTGAAAGTTGTTAGGGCAGTAGATCTTCAGTATTCTCTCTGCGCACACAAATACTAATTATGGGAGGGGATGGAGGTGTTAACTCACCTTTTTGTGGTGAGCATTTCATGACACACGCGTGTGTCGAACCATCATCCCTTGTACCCTCTTACACACACTTAAGGTGTGCATCAGGAGGAACTCAGTAAAGCTGGGGCAACATCGGGGCGTTGAGGGCAGGGCTCTGTAAGGGGTGGACACCTGCATGAGTCAACATACAAGGACACGGGGAAGTGAGCCCCTGTCCTTTCCCTGTCGTCTCTGGACAAAGGGACTGAGCTTCCTCACGTCCGGGGTGGAGAATACCAAGCACCTACCCTCACGCGGCTGCTGCAAGGACTGAACTGAGGCCGCGTGTGCGGAGGGGACAGCGCAGCGCCGGGCACATCAGGGCTTGGCGACCATGAGGCCAGCAGCTCGTCTCCCACACGGCCCCTCCATCATTTCCGCCACCGTCTCTATCTCCGTCAGGATAAGGAGGAAAGAAGACACAGGCCCTACAGCGAGCCCAGGGGTTTGGGGCCTCCCTAGGTCCCTCCACGCCCCAACCCACCCACAGCCCGCCGCCCAGTGGACGTGCCCCTTCCTGGCCCAGCGACTTCTTTCACCTACTCCCTTCGTGCTCAGGGCGGAGACCTGTCTGTGCGCTCACCGTTTCTTAAAAACGTATCTACTTATCTTCTCATGGGCTGCACTGAACCAGAAGGCAAGGCTTTTCCCAGCACTCAGGGAGGCGCTGCGTAGCACATGTCTGGAGGAGTGAGCCATTATCCACGACAACCCACATCCCCCCTTCCAGATGCAGGTCTGCGGGAAGCTGGGTCTCTCTGAACTGATAGTAGAGGACAAATCTCCTTACGTCTCCCCCTTTCGGATACACATCTGCCCCCACTCACGTACCAACTACTCCTGGGCGCTCAGAAGACCCGTGCACACCGACTCTCAACTCCGGTTCCCACAGACTGGAAATCATCGGAAAGCTCACATACCCAGATTTTTTTGATAGTGTCACCCTATGGTAACTGATGTTTGTAATTATGGCCTCAAGGCGAGGCAAGTTTCTTAACTGCCTTCCAAATTATCAAAGATCAAATTATGTTCAGTTGCATTTTAGCGTTAAGTGCATTTTAATTATATTCTTATTCTTGGAAAATTTGTAATCCGCACGGCTGAAATAGATCATCAAGGCAGCTTTGTGAATAAAACATTCTGGATAAGGCTCATATTTCCAGAATGTTCTCACAAACCCATATACTGCCTTCATTCGAAGTGAGAGTTTCTAATTTACATCTTCTCTTTCACCAAAAAGAATGATGGTCACTTATCAACAGGTACATTACAGGATAGTATTTTTACATTAAGTGAGGAAACAAAGAAGGCAGGGGAGCCGGGAAACAGAGGGAGCCAATAGGAAGGTTGGAATCCAAAACAAATGCTCAACACCCCCATTTTAGGTCGGGATGGGCCCATGAGTGCCTCTGAGCTTCCTAGCAGCCAAGGTAAAGAAAGCAACATCAGTGACAACATTTACACCACACAAACCGGTGAACTACTTAGTTAAAAAAAAAAAAATCATTCCTGGTCCTTCTACCAAGGTCAAGTTTCTCAGAAATCACGCACAGGCTGAGGAAGCCCCCACATCCTCACCTTCATGCTGCAGGAAAAACCACAGTGGTTTTCAGTAAGCTGTACACTTCTACCAGCCCAAGGCCAGAGATCAAAATTCAGGTGCCAATGAAAATGGGGGAGGTGCGCTGGGCCAGGGGCACCGTAGAGGACGGGAGACGGCTGGGGGCTGGGACAAGCTGGGAAGTCTAGGTAGCGCCTCAAGCAGGAAGCTCTAACTCAGTCAACTGCTACCGTGTGGGGACATGGGCCCGATGCTCCAGGAGAACCTAATCTTTAAATTTTGAAATATTTCAAGCATCCAAGAACACTGACGTCTAGGCAATACGTAACTGTGAGAAAGCAAACACTTGTGGACCTACTCACTGCTGTATCACTTAAGATATAGAACCTTCTTGCACTCTTGAAACTCTCTCCCCTATTATCACTACCCTGATTTCTGTTTATTTAAAAAAAATTTTTAATGCTCATTTATTCTTGAGAGAGCAAGAGCATGAATGAACACACAGGCAGGGGAGGGCCAAAGAGAGAGGGAGACACAAAATCCAAAGCAGGTTCCAGGCTCCGAGCTGTCAGCACAGAGCCGGATGTTTGGCTTGAGCCCACGAACCGTGAGATCATGACCTGAGCAGAAGTCAGACGCTTAACGGACTGACACACCCATGTGCCCCAATCACTACCCTGACTTTTAAATGCGTCATCCCCTTGGGGATATATGGTTCACCCCATGTGTGGACTCCTAACCCATTCAACACTTTTCTGATCTTTAATAGAAACAGGTTTCTACCACCACTTGCTTCTTCACATCACATGCTCTTCAGGAAACCCATCCCCATGATGCACACAGCTGAGAAACATCCGTTTTCACTGCTGCACTGACTTCTATGCTACATTTCACTTCTTACATCTAGTCTCTTGCTGACGGAGGTCTGAGCCATCCTGAATGTCCCACCTCGTAAGCAATACAATGGACGTGGCTGTCTGTGTCTTTCCAGATGCACGCGGCCAAGTGCTTCAGGGTAGGGCTAAATTCTAGATTTTAGTAATGGCCAAACTACTCCCAACTCAAAAAGAACAAACAGGCCAACAGCTTCATGGTGAACCGAAATAATTCTCTAAGCAGTAAAGCAATTCAGACCGCATTTGCTCCTGCCCGTGACCTAGCTTCATTCAAGGACAAAAGGGTCTCACATGGACAGACTACAGGACCTTCGAGCAGGTGTTCGTGAATACCATTTCTGAAAAATGAGCTCTTGAAGACTTTTGGACGGCACAGAGTTTGACCTTATATTCTTTCCCACAAACCCAGAGGGAAGACCCAGGGGCTGCTGACCAAGGACAGGTCCCTTGCCTTTCGAAGCCTACCGAGTTAGAGCGCATTCTGACGGCCCAAGGGGAGGTCACATTACGCACTCAGAAGTGGCGTTATTAAACCACTATCTACTGACAATGCCTCCCGAGTGGGAATCTGATTTCAATGATAAAAGTTACACACCTCTGCAGAAAGTAGGATTCCAAGTTTGAAAAATTCAATACATTCCAGTCAAAAATAAGTATATGACAGATACTACTCTATTTATAGATCTATAACCCTATAGATAGATAACCCTATCTGTGCATGGAAATAAAATGTTGTCTTAACAAGCCCCCAACTGATTATCTCTGGGATGAACTCCAAGTAGGCTTCCTTTCCTGAAGTTTTATTCATCTGTGTTTTTTTCAAGGAGAGGTACTTCCCTCCTGGTGTCATGACAATGTGACTAGTCAAATTACCTTCCCTTTTCAATAGCTTTTCTCCTCAAGAGCCCTAAATGGATCCTCTCCAACTAGAAATGTTTTTTAATGGTGAGATTTCTTTCAAAATGTATTCACCCTAAAAAGTGGTCTCCAAGACAGCCCACTGTGCTTTGCAAAAGATACCACACCTAACCCAAAGGTTCCGGAATGCAGGCAGCTAATCGATACCAACAGAAGAGTCTATCAGTGCAAAACACATGTGAAAGAAGTCTCCTTTGAACTTTAGATTTCTCAGGTTTTTATAAAGTTCTATGACAACATAGCTGAGCCTCACTTTATTCTTCTATAAAGTGGCAATGATCACTGCTACCCTTCCTTCAAGCATGGAGGAGTGTTCAACAGGCCTACTGCCTAGCCCGTGACAGGCACTCAACACAGGAGTCAACTCTAACATGTGACGCTCCCCATCACCGCCACGGCCACCGTCATGCAGGCGGAGAACACTCTGGATCAGGGACCGGCACACGGCCAGTTGATTTGGTAGATAGACTTTTACAGGTCGAGTCACACCCATGTTGACCTACTGTCGAGGGCCATTCTGGTGCCTCACGGCAGTGCTGAGACCCCACTGCACAGACGACCTGGCCTGCAAGGCCCCAGACTCACTGTGTGGCCCTTTACAGGCCCATCATCTCACACCCGTCAGGTGCTGCCCACGCATGCACACTCGCGCATGAAATCATAATTCTGATGTGTCAAAAAAAAAAAAAAAACGGTGGGAAATTTACATTCCTTTCCCTACATACATAAAAGCTGTCGGCACAAAGTTTCAGATGCAAAATGGCATTTAAACGGCTGACAGCCAATTTAATCCACTCAATTTTATCACTTTTCATCCAAATTGACCACCATCTCGCTTCACCGTGTCTGCCGCCGCCGAAGCAATTCCGGCCTCAAACCCCGGGAAGGCCGCGGTTATGTGATTTACAGAGAAACCAGGCTCTCGCTCTCCTCCTGAGCGACAGCAGAGGGACAGAGGAATTTCCCATTAATTTTAAAAGCTGCTTCTGCCAAAAGCAGAAAAGATCTTTCAAGAAAACAAAAGGGTAATGCTTTAGCATTTAAACCCAGCTCTCTTCCCCAGGGAAAATAATTTCTATGTATTACACGGTCGGAATTGGATCGTCCCCACCAGACACACGAGACACTTAGAGGAGGAGGAGGGAGTTTCAAGGACTCGTATTCAAGAAGCGTGAATCTCAGGCACCTGCAAATAACAGGGCTGGTACACAGAAGTTGTTCTTTGTAGAATAAATGGTTTAAGTTTCTAGAAGGCGAGTCTCTCTCTTCTATCTTTACAGTGCCAACATCATCCATCTTTTCTTAAGCCGCCTGGAGAAGGTGGAGGCGACACAACAATTCAGCAGAACCCACTCCCCGTCTCTTCTGCTCCAGCCTCCCTGTTTGCCCCAAGCAGGCCACGGAGCTGCGTGCGTGGACCCGGCACGTAAGGGAGCGGGAGCAGACGGAAAGTTCCATGAAGGGGAGAGAAAACTTTCGGGAAGCTCCTGTCACCGTGCGCAAGCGGCTGACGGTGGGCCCAGGAGGCGCAGTGTGCGGCACTGGAAACGGAGCCTGTGACTCATGCTGAGGAAGACAGAGACGGGGCTCGGGTAACATTTACCTTCGTCATCGGAAGCTGCGGAGAAAGCAGGTGCCGGTGGGAAAGGAATCAGCCCAAAGCTGTGAGACAGACATGTCCCCGGAAAAGCAGAACTGGGAACGCACCAGGCGGCTTCAGGAGAGAACGGGCTTGGTTTGGTGGGATGCGGAGGAGCGGCTGGGCCGGGCTGCTCATCTTGGGTTGCCAGCGGCCAGCGCTCCCACGGCAGGCTCATGGAAAACTCCAGTAGTGGACGGCGCAGGGGGGTGAGCAGGAGGCAGACCTCACTGGCCCGTGGCAGGCGGGCGTGTCCTAAGGGAACACTGACCGGTCTGGTCGGTGCCCGGAGAGGTGGAGAACAAGGGGGTAGGGATGGAGAGCCAGCTCCTCCCTGAGGCTCCGCCCGTCCTGGGCCCGATCCAAAGACCTAGAGAAACGCAGAGCGGTTCCGGGCGGGACAAGAGGTCCTCAGCCACATGACGGCCAGCCAGAAGGGAGGCAGGGGCCGGGGACACCGCCCATGAAGAGGTCTGCATGTTCCCAGAGGGGAAGTGTGTCCTCATCCCCTACCAGAGGAAGGGGCAGGGAGTCAGGGCCAGCTCTGGGGGAGCGGTGCAGTGGAGGCTGAGTGAGCCCAGAGCCATCCAGATTCCGGGGCCGACTGCAGCGAGGTGAGGACCGGGGTCTTCCCGGGTCTCGGGTGAGGGGTGCACCCACAGCCCCTGCGAGCGGCTCCCTGGGGCCATTCTCAGCCCGTCCACAGACAGAGACGGGCCCAGAGGACAACCACACTTGCAGCTGCCGCGTGTCAGGTGGGGCTCAGGCTGTTCCACGCAGGGGGACACAGCCTGTCCCCCAGCAGGTAATGAGACAGGACAGTCCTTCTCGCCACCCACGGAGAAGAGGAAGAGCAGGGGGAGACACAGACCACTGCTTATTCGACACTACGCCTCGCAATGGACTCCTCCCAGGCCTTGGCTGGGGGTGGGGGGTGGGGGGTGCTCACAGAGGCCAAGTAACAACGCCAGAACCCTCACACTCCGGCCAACCTGGGGACAGACCACCCCCGCCACCCCAATAGCTCAGATTCAAGAATCATTCTTTCTGGCTGGAACTGGAATTTAACTCCCAACTCAGCCACCAAGTATGTCTGCGACCTGAAGGGGGACAGTGTCGCCACGCCTCTGTTTCCTCCCTATAAAAATGCGGGGCACAGTAATATCACCACGCCGAGGGACTGTGAGCGTCAAATGAGATAAAGGGCTCAGAAAAACGCCCAGCACAGCATAAACACTGAACACGTGTAAGCTAGCCAGCCTGACAAGGACCTTAATTATGAAGAAAGACACTAGCCTACAAGAACAAAAAGGCTCAAAATTAATGGATAAAAAGGATTCTTTGTGCTTTTATTTTTTTAATCCACTCAACTATGCCCCCAAAGTGGATCAAATAAAAATGTTCAACTCATTCTTTCACCGGAGCTACTGGATCAAAGCAAGTTAGAAGCGGAGCAACATAACTCATGTCATTAATTTGCACTCTAATGAGCAGGGAGGGGGCAACAAGCCTCAGAGCCGCTCCCCGTCCCATCTCGCGGCTCTTTCTGGTTTGGGGAAAGTATTCCACTAGAAGACAGTCCTAACACGGGTCAGGAAACAAACAGAGAGCCTAACCTCCAGGGACGGCCGTCAGATCCCAGGGACCCCCCGTACGCCAAGGCCGTGCCTGAACGGCACGGTGGCAGGATCGCAGCACTGGAACAGAGTTCCAATGTCAGCTGTGCCCGGTCCCAGTGGGCTGCCTCGGGACGGTCGGCTCAGCCTCTCTGGGCCTCAGCCTCCTGACCGGCTCTGCTGACTGAATGAGAGCGTGCGTGATGTCCCACCCCAGGTGTTGACACACAGTAGGTGCTTCTTAAGTGCTATCGACTGTACTAGTCTGTCCCTAACCGTTTGTTCACTCCTCCATGTCCAGGCGCGTGAGCCCCTTTGGGGGAAAGTTTCTACTCACTCCGCATGGGAAAGCATTGGGATGGACGTGAGCAGTAATTCTTACATACAAGCTGAGACCATCAAACCTCTGGCGTTTGCAAACCTATGCCCAGAGCCACAGTCTGCGTCAGCCCCTCCACGGAAGAGAACAGAGAAGGGAAGGGGACAGAGGGTTTTACTTCGTCTTAAATAAAGCAAACAGTAACATCAAGCTGTGAGAAGCCGGGTCCCACCTCCGGAACGACAGCACGGGACCAAAGCTGGCTCCATCACAGTCAGCACAGGGCTCTTGCTGGGAGTGGGAACAGACCCTTGTTTCTCGCTCTGGATGTGAGCCTCCCAAAAGAACATCTGTCCAGGGGTTAAGCCAGCCATGGACGACCAGGCCGAGGAGAGGGGGACACCCACAAAGATGACAGCAACTCAGAAACGGTAGAGGCAGGCGCCGGGCACCTGGGAACACAGCTCACACCTCCTGATTCGGCCACACTTAAAGCCAGACTCTCCCTCGGATCAAGGAATCCTCTTCCTGGGGACCGTCGGGGTAAGTGGTGCTGGGACACAGAAACAAGCAAGCCCTGACAGCTGGGTGACCGAGCATATCTCCATCTGCTCCTGCTCTCCCCCAGCCTGTGGGGGCCCAGCAGCACGCGCACGCCACACCCTCCCAGCAGTGACTCAGGGACCCAGGCCAGTGCGTCCTGTAGCTCCGCCCCGCGGGAAACACGGCTTCCAGTGTCAGCACCGCAGGAGAAGCGCGAAGAAAATTCACACCAGGTTCAGCTTTGGGGAACACCCATCACTTCTACAGACAGCCCAACAGCCAGCAGCAGTCACAGGGTCCCTGCCCACTCCTCTTCGTCCGCGAGGACCGCAATGACACGGGCCAGGCCTGATCAACACATAGCATAGTCCCCACCACCTGCAACCAAAAGCCTCCTCTGAGATACGCTCCAGCCAGGTGGCAGGGATCACGGCAGGCACCAGGACCACAACCGTGAACAAGGCACGTGAGAGAACGAGGGGAGGGGGGTAAACAAAAGGACCCGGGCAGGCCAGCACCTAACACAGCACGGGCACGATGAGGGCAGGGGACAGGGCTGCAACGAGACTCCTGGGGAACTGAACGTGGCCTTCAGCGGGGCAGCCCAGTGACGGGGAAAGCTCGTGGGAGGAGATCCAAAGGATCAAAGGCAGCAGTCAGGGAAAAGGGGGAGGGAACACGGAAAAAGAACAGGGATTCAGGCCAAGAGCAGCCTGTGGGCAGGTCTGGAGAGAACACGCGTACTGAACAAGGAACTGAAACAGGCCGGGAGGGAGGGAGACCTGTGTCTCAAAGACGAGGCCTAAGCTGCAGCATACGGGGTGTTACAGAGTTAACATACTAGAAACGTGTTGCATGAAATCCATCCCACAGGTGAAGCCATTTTGAGTTTTAGGCAGGAAAACAGCCCGGACCGACTGGGCCTGGAGCCATTCTTCATCCTCCTATCCTTCAGCATTAAGTCAACCCGTCCCTCCTCCGGTCTCAGCCTCTGGCCCGCACCCCCGCCTGCCATAGCTCCACTCTGCCAGGGACAGCTCCGAGGTGCCACAGGTGGGCTGCCCGGTGGCCTTCGCCTGGCCCACTCAACACTGAGCCCGACCTCACCGGGACAGTGCGGCACCCTCTTCTGGAGAGACCAGGCGATTCCTTCTGAGGACGCAGAAGTAGCTTCAAGGAAAAGCCACTTCCACTTGAAGGAGGAAAGCAAATATAAAACAGGCCCAAAAGAGCATGGGTCTGAAAAGCTCAAAACCAGCCACCCGAATTACAACTATTTTTACCTCCTGCCCCAAAAGGAGTAGGGGGTCATTTTCCCTGGTGTCTAAGGAAGCTTCATCGTTCACTGTCAAGTACTCCAGGCTCCCAGACTAGAGACACAACCAGGAACGAGACTTGAACAGAACTGGAAGCCAGCCAAACAGAGACGCGGAGCCAACAGCAGGGCCTGGCCCCTTCACCAGAGGGCGGCCACTCCGCCAGGACACGGGAAACCCAGGGTCTGAAGGTGTCCGAGAGTGCACGCAAAATGCACAAGGGCAGACGCTGACAGGCCTGGGGTGTGCGCGTGTCCCACAGGGCACAGGTGGCCCCTGGTCCGGACACACCCTGCCTAGAGCACAGGGCACCAAAGGGCCAGGGTGCCAGAGGGCAGACAGACGACCTGCCGGGTGAGAGGGGCGCGGAGAAGAGTGGGGCTTATCCCCTGCCGCACCGGGTGGGGAGCCTGCGCACACAGGAGCGGCCCGCAGACAGCTGCTGCGCACGAGGCACCGGAGGCGGCTGGCCGTGTGAGCAAGCTTTCGGGTTGGTGTGCGGGTGCAGAGCGTGTCAGTCAGAGTCCATTTCTACGAGCCCTCCTCATCCCCGCCATAACTCCCCCCTGCATGCCTGTCACTTGCCCAGAGCCAGCCAGCCAGGAAGGCCCGGCCCCTGCTTCTAGCTGGGCATCAAGAGGCCTAACAGCAAAAGCGCTGGTGTGGGAGTCAGATGGCCAGGGTTGCGTGCTGGCTCTCCACACGCAAGCCCTGTGACCTCGGACAGGGCTCCCCGCTCCAAGCCTCTGTGTCCTCACCTGTGAGGATGCACCAAACATCAGACGATCCCACATACCGCCATCAGCACACGGCCTAAACATACAGTAAGCCCTCAATTTACTCTAACGCTGTCACCATCATTATCACAGATTACTGGCTGCTTTTCTTTACGTAAATGCCACCAAAAGATCACAGAGTGTTTTCACCAGCTTTATGCTGGAGATTGCTTCCCATTATAGTAACCTGCCACCGTCATGAGAATAAATGCTGCTAATGTGCCGTTTATTGCACCTGTGAGCAAATATTCAGGGAATAACTACATTCATACAATAAATGATAAGCATCCTATAATTTGAAAAATCAAAGTATATAATAAACCGTCAAAAACACTGGTGGGAGAAATTCTCCAATTGCTCCAGTAAATTACAAGTCAAGAAGGGAAGGGGCTGGGGAGACACAGATGGGAAACCTGTCGATGGAGAGAGAACTCAGGGGTCTGTGCACCAAGTCAAACACGTGTCTGGACTGGCAATGTGACCACTCGCCAGATACTTGATGACATTAAGGAATTACTGCTGACTTGCAGGTATGATAGTGAGATTTGTAGGCCATTTTTCTTTTTTAAAAAGGGGGAACCCCTACGTTTTATTAGAGACATGTCCCCAAAATACTTTGGGATGAAATCAAGGCCCTACTTTGGATTTGTTTCCAATACGATGAGAAGATGGGGAAGTAGAGAGATGTGCAGATGAGGGAAGATTGGCCGAGTGAGTTCACAATGGTTCAAGTTCACTGACAGGCACATGGAAAGTCACGTGCTGTTCTGTCTACTCCTACAGACATTTGCAGAATCCACAGTACAAACATGCTTTGAAAACCCGCTGGTGGAGCCCCCTGTGGGAGACAGCCTGTCCCTTCTGGGGCCATCAGGAGGGACTGAGTTCATTCGTAACCACGCTGGAGGCCTGGACGCCCAGGACCCGGGGATCACTGGTGAGCCCTGCTCGCTCCTCCTCGGTGAACCCGATTCCCAGGACAGGGCCAGTGCGGCCGTGCTGGTGATGACAGCTACAGTCAGTATCAGCCGGGATCAACGTGTGACGGAAGCAAAGGGCAGAAATGACAGGGAGACAGGACCTGGGCCGGGCCACCTGGCATGAACTAGAGGCTAAGTAAGGTTCCTTTCTCAGGATCCTTCTGCCCTGACGAGGGGGACCCGTAAGCAAGGGGCCCCTCTGAAAGGTGCTCCTTTCATAGACATTTCTGTCTCCAATATTCCCATCTGAGATTCACCGGGACTGGCACGGGCCTCCTTTAAAGGTACTGGGTGCGTATTTGTGTGTTTTTAAACCTCTGTGCAGTGGACTGGGATACAGATGAATCAAGAGTCGGGGGAAGAGGAGCATGTAACTGCTGCAGCCAGGTGATGAGACGGAGGCCCGTCAGACTAGTCCTGTTTTCATTCCAACGTCTCCGTAAAGAACAGACTCTAAGAAGTCCTTGGAGGTTTCGTCTTCTTAGTCATTCACATTTTAGTGAGAATTACACCTACCCCTCCAGAAAAAAGAACTCCTGGGGCACCTAGGTGGCTCAGACGGTTAAGCGTCCGACTTCGGCTCAGGTCAGATCTCACGTTCGTGGGTTCAAGCCCCGCGTCAGGCTCTGTGCTGACAGCTAGCTCAGAGCCTGGAGCCTGCTTCTGGTTCTGCATCTCCTTCTCTCTCTGCCCCTCCCCTTCTCATGCTCTGTCTCTCTGTATCAAAAATAAATAAAACATTTAAAAAAGAAAAAAGATCTCCTTACCAGGTTTCACTCACAAGTAACAACCACTTCAACAGTCTTACTTCCTGAGAAAACATTTCCACGCCCCACCAAGGGTGGAGAGCCTGGTCTCAATCACTCAGCACCCTTGTGACTCAAATAATAAAAACCAACAGACACGCGACTTTTCATGTGGAGCATTGGTCTCATGAAGTCTCAGCTTAGGATTCTTCACCCTGAGGGTTTATGTGGAACCCGGCGCCCTACTGCAAAGCCCGTCCTTGTCGTGTGCTAACGATGCTCAGATCCATCAGGAGGGCCGCAGGCCACTGGTGCCAATTCATGAGCCACGTGCTGGCGACTGAACTGCTCCCAAGGTCCGGGCCGCCTCAGGAACTTTTACATTTAGTGCGACGATCATCACATGCACAGTTATCTCCAGCATGCGGTTATGAATGTGTTTGTTGTTTCTACCAGCGTGAGCTTACTTTTCCATTAATAGTAACCTGCCATTATAATGAAAATAAATGGTGCTAATATACCATTCATTTCACCCATGAGCAAAAATTCAGGGGCCCAACTACACTCATACAGTAAATGATAAGTATCCTATAATTTGAGAAATCAGTCACCAGCTAGCTGAGTCCTGACATGGGGGAGGAAGCGAAGATCTGTTTGCAGAGGGGATGGGCTGGCAGAACTGATGCAGAGGCGAACGGAGGCCCAAAACACAGGGCCGTCGGGCCGCACAGCAAAGCTGGGGTCCAGAGAGGGCAGCTCTACAGGAGCCCTGGCAAGCAGAGTGAGTAAGGGGAAACCACGGACGTGTCATCTCCTGCTAATACACACAGGTGACCCTTGAACAATGGGGAGGGTAGAGGTGTGACCTCCGCACAGCCCACAATCCGCACAGAACGTCTGGCTCCCCCGAAACTGAACTACTAATGGCCAGAGCCTCGCCAGTAACGCCTTCAATTAACACATACAGTGTAGGTTACAGCCTGTCTTCTAGCAGGAGAAAAAAAAAAAAAAGAATGTTCCAAGAAAACTACTCTTACAGTCTATACTGTATTTATTGACAACCATCCCCAAAAGTGAACCCACACAGTTCAGACCCAGGCTGTTCAAGGGTCCACTCTGTATAGAAAGCTTCTCATGAGCGGGGGTACTTTGGAGGTGAGCAACAGAAAACAGAGTATCATCAACCAAGAAATAATCACTCTCAACAGAAAAGTGGGAGAAATGGGCTCTGATGGGGGACAGGTGTGGTCTACAGGCCACGGGGCTGAAGAACTGCAGGAACAAAGTCTGAATGCCATGGACATTTTATATTTTTCTTGACAATCACTGCTGGAAGAGAATGGAGAAAATCTCTCAGCGGACTCTAAACTGAAGGAATTGTCCCCAAAAGAAGTAAATAAGAATATTAGAACAGATCTTCATTGGACACATCCACTATCTTTTATTCTCAAGACCCTTGGGGAGAACAAATCAGTTTCTCCTGATGTCTAGATCTCCAAGATGGATACAAAATTTACAAAAGCTACTCCAAGCTTCATTACTAACAGTTCCAAAGAAAAAGGAGGGTGCATTCTAGAAGCTTGCATAAGGTGCCTGAGCTCTGCAGCGTTGTTGGTGAAGATCCAGGACCCATGAGGTGGACTCCACATGTGGCTTCAGCCCTGCTCCCTGATGACCCAGCAGATGCACATGCACCGCTCACTGGGCAGGGAGCCCCCTAAAGACAGGAACGTGTCTTCCTCCTCCTTGCAACCTAGGACCAGCCTGGGGTAATGAATGCGAGGGCTGCCCACCAAGGAAACATCAATGACGCCACCAACAGTGATGGAAAATGCAATCCAGGGAAGTAAATGCCATTCGAGAACCATCTCTGCCTCAACCCACACCTTCCACGAATCGCCTCCCCTGCTCCTGGGGATGGGAAATCCACGAGAGGAGGAGGAAGGCAGGCAGGGGCTGGACACCCAGAAGGACCTCAGTAAGCATGTGCTATACGAGTCGGAACTGTCTGTCTGTCCCTCAATGTCCTCTCCAGGCTAAAATTCCTCCCGAAGCTGAGTGCCAGGAATAAGTCTGCCTCCTCTCAAGAACGCATGTTTCCACTCATTACATTACCCTCCTGTCACATCTGACACTTTTTTTGTTTTTTTGAGACAGAGACTGAGCACAAGTGTGGGACGGGCAGAGAGAGAGTGAGACACAGAATCTGAAATAGGCTCCAGGCTCGGAGCTGCCAGCTCAGAACCCGATGAGGGTCTCAAACTCACAAACTGGGAGATCATGACCTGAGACGAAGTTGGATGCTTAACCGACTGAGCCACCCAGGCGCCCCAGTCTACCGCTTTTTATAAACATCACGTTGCAAAGCTGAATTCACTCAACAGACTGTCACTCTGTTCAATATTTATGGATCTCCTACTGTATGCTGGAACCATGTGGGGCAATGCATAGGCAATTAAAAAGATAACATCTACAGGTCCCTGGAGGAGCTCCCAGCCCGGCGCTCTATTACACCTCCTGCAGAAGCAGCTGATTCCTGCACAGAGGCGATCACACCCCTCCGCTGTGACTAGGGATGTAGGGCGCCACCCCTGCCCCATGCCCCCCACACGGCTGCGAACTGCTGGTTCTGGGTCATCCCTGTTATCTACGGCGCCTTTTCCTCCCTGCACCCATTCTCTCCAACGTGACCAATGACCACCCCTTCTCTTCAGTCAGGTCCACCTCTTGTTTCTTCCGGGAAAGTGGCCTTCCGGAACACGGCAGCCGTGACAGGTTTGCGCGCTGGTGCTGGGCGGCCTGGGGGATCCGGATCCAGCCCTGCTGCCCAGCAGGCCGACCCGTCTTGGGCACGTCACCCCACTTCTCCAAGCTGCAGGGGAACAGCTTCCCCCTGACGACGTCTGCTGAGGCTCACCGCAGTTCATCCACTGGCCGGAAATAAGTGTGCAGCCAACAGCCAGCTGTTAGCATCGCGGGGCTGTTAAATAATTCGTGTTTTTATATTCGTGTCCCGCCCCCCAACCAGATGAACCTACGCCTGCCAGCATTCTCCCTTCCTCCTTGCTTTCAAAACTTAACCATCACAGGGCGTCAGGACCCTCTCTCCATGTCTACTGTTTGGTCCCTGCTGCTCTCCAGCCACTAACAGGTGACTCACAGTATTGACTTTGGGGACAGAGCTGCCAGGGCTGCGGGAGGCAGGTCACTGAGCACCAATGTGCATGTTGTGTGAGCAGCGGGACGAGGCGGTGTGAATGCTGAGAGACAGCTAGGGAAAGAATGTTCAGGAACTCCCATTGCATTGGAATCAATCAGGAAAGAGAACTCAGCTGTTGGCGTTCCTCAAATAGTCTGATTTAAAATGAAAGGTCTCTTCTCCCTCTGCTTCTGAAAGGGAAGGAAGCGCATCAACTCTTCCCCCCACGTGTTTTCATTACTCCCCTCGGACTTGTTTAGAACCCCGTGGTAAACACCAACCATGAGTAAAACAATGAACAAGCCTCACAAAGAACGCTGGAAAGCACTTAATGACTGTTAACCTAAGGGGTTCGGCAGAAGTCTTCGGCAGATCAAAGACCGCTGGCAGACAGACCTCACTGTGCCGTCAGAAAAATAATCAAAAATCAGTCTGGGGGATGGAATTCCTTCGGAGGAACATCTCTGCTCCAAGCTCCCATCTCTCCCAGCTCCTCCACTACGGCCACCAACTCCATTACTGGTCCCGGGGTAAGGAGGTCATGGAGGACAAGACAGGAAGTTAAGGCTGACAAGACCAAGTCTTAGCCCCTGACCACCGCCCCCTCCGATGCGGCAGCTGACAAGAACGACACCGCAAGTGCATCTCGCCGTCACCCTCCCTGCATGTCACTTACGTACAGGAAGTGAGATGGGGAGACTTCGTCACGGTCACTGGCCTCCAACGCACTGTCATCCAGCCCACTAACTTCCGCAGCCACAGCGCCACCTGTCCCCCCGTCTGCTCAGTTCCAGACCTGGAGCTCTCCTTTCTGTTCCTACAACCTGCCAGCTCTCTCCCGGGGCAGGACTTTGTCCTTGCCATGCCCTATGCAGAAAGCAGGAACTGAGGAAACACCACATCAACCAACCAACCTCCCGCCAAACCAACAAACCACAGGGCTTCACTCAGCGGGCCGAGCGGCCAGCCGCTGTCTTCTCGAGCCCTTTGCTGCCGGAGTTACCGACGAGCAGGCCAGCTCTCCAGCTGGACAAACCTCCATGGCGATGGCTGCCTCAGGCCCAGGGCTGAGCATGCTCAAAGGAGTCTGGACACAGGAGCACCAGGCTCTACAATCCACGCCGGTCTGACCGAGCCCTTACAACTCAACCCTTGGCCCGGGTTTTCCTGAAGGGACACACGCTACCAACCCACTTCCGCTCTGGGAAGACCCCTGCCACCCCTCTGAGCTCATCAGCTCTTCGTTCACGCAACAGGCCAGAGACACGCCTGTCTGAGGAGAACTCAAACACACTTGTGTTACCGCCTGCCAGGAAATGGTAGCTGAGTGCACACGGATGGCAGTCTCTGCCGTCCCAGGACTCGAGGTCCTGGGGAGACAAACACACAGGCCACCACATCCTGAGTGAACGGGGCCCACGTGCCGCCTCTCCCCCCAGGCTTTCTGGGAATGCACGGGCAGCCCAGCACCTGGCTGTGCCACCGGCCAGTTCTGGTCCACGACCCCACTGAATGAGGCTCCAAGAAGAGGTGCCGGGCTGACGAGAGGCCTGGAGGGGAAAGTGTCCCCCAGGCCCTTCCATCCTGGCTTGGAGCCCTTCCCCCATCAGCCTACCACACGAAGACCCCTCTGAGCTGCCTTCAGTTAGAACTCAAACTGCTTCTCACCTCCTTTCCTTAGATCTCCTGAGGAGCCGTGTGAAACAGACCACGAGGTTGGCACAGCACGTCACAAGGGCAGGAGCCTAGGGGCTCCCCCTCAGAGGCTCTGCCTCTGAAACCTACCCCAAGGTCAGGCACGTCTCCAGGGTAACGGCGGGTATTTTTCTAATTCCCAAAATAAAATATTCTGTAGAATATTCAGAAAGTACTGCAAGTCGCGTTGGATACTTAGAGGTGTGTATGCACACAACTCGTGATCAATCTTACCACCATGTGACCACAACATATACAACGTACATACAACTTACATTACCCATTTTACATATCCCTTACCTACCTGAAAATGTCGCCTTCCAGCTTTACCACTGAGTACGGTGACAATTAACGGTTTCTTATTTTAAAATAAAGTTTATCCTATCAAAGAAGTCCCTTTAGTTCTTTTTTTTTGTTTAAAGATTTCTTTTTAAGTTTATTTATTTTGAAGAGAGAGAGAAAGGCTAAATCGGGGAGGGGGCAGAGAGAGAGAGAGGAAGAGAAAGAATCCCAAGCAGGCTCCACTGCGTCAGGCTCCTCAAACCCACAGACTGTGAGATCATCACCTGAGCCAAGTCAACAGTCAGATGCTTAACTGACTGAGCCACCCAGGTGCCCCCCTTTCTTCTTTATCAGGAATACTTTTATGATAGAATCATCATATCACCATGTTGTATACTTGAAACTAAAGTTATATACCAACTCTACTTCAGTAAGAAAATTTTTGTTAGAGAAGATGAACATCATCAAGTGACTTCTCAGTGCCCATCAAGATCACTGTCTGGGTTTCACCTTTAGTCATTAATAAGCTGACTTGATCAATTTCCTAACATTAAGCCGTCCTTGAAATCCTAAGTCCCACGTTCACGTGGACTATAGTTTCTTTTTTGTGCTGTCTTTGCGATTTTTGTTTATACTGGAATAAGGCACACTTGAACCACGATACAGAGATACGTATACAAAGACAGTGACGGTGCTTTAAGCAACTACAAAGAGCAAAATCGCCGTAAAAGCATCCAGGCTTGCCGTCTCCTAGGGTACCTCCTCTATTTTTACAACTTGCTGCCCGCTTTTTGGCACCCTCCAGGCAGGCAGGCCTCCTCGTCCCTTGACGTGGATGATGACTGTTCTCCTAGGAAACAGGCGTCTCCTCCGAGTGTGCACTGACGAGCACCAAGTCGCTGGCCATACTCTCTCCTGTTGGTCATCTCCAAATCCAAGGGTCCACTTGTTTGCTTACTTTTAAGATCAGATTTCTGTTTTCTCTACTTCCTTGCCACAGGCACCAAAACTTTCTAATCAAATATTTTCAAAGAGCCCACTCAGTTTTCTTAACCAAGTACAAGGTTTTTACCATTTTGTGCTTTGCTTTGTTGGTGGGGAAGGGGGGCGGGGCGGGTAGTGTTTGATTGTCCTGTAACATCTGGGTGACAGGGTGGGCCTGTTTCTGGAAAGTCAGAGAAGCAGCCCCGTGGGGGGAAGGCACAGAGGCAGCCGGCCTTACCTCGATGAGCTTCCTCTCGTAGGAGCTCGCCAGTTCCTCGGCCACTTCTCCCGGCTTCTGCTCAGGCGCTGCGACTTCTCCATCAACGCTCCAAAGGCTTGGTGCAGCTTGAGGAAAGGAAAGAAACCCCATGAATATTTTCACCATCATCAAGAGTTATTCTCCCGGTTAAAAATGTTTTCGTCTTTGCCAAATGGCTTCTCCACAGAGACAGTGCTGTTTATGGGGGAGGAAAAAGGTCCCAGCTGAGTGCCCCGCCCCTCCAACACTCTCACATAAGACAAGGAAGCGAATGACAAGAAGGAAGAAGTGTCACAGACACAGATGTCCAGGAGTCTGGGAACCATCCGGTCACTGCTCCCCATTCCAGGGCAAAACAGACAACGTGCTGGCAAGACTTGGGAGCCTCCGTTTCCATCTGTTCCAGGGGCCACATTCCTTTTTCTCCAAGAGGACAGGTCGCCGGTGCAAGACCGCCTGCCTATGGCAGGTCGATAGTAGAGGGGCTCAGAGTACATGCAGCGCCACTGAAACTGGACATTTATCAACCATGCTTAGGGCAGGAGCTAGGCAGCTTCGGGAAACACCCAACAACCGATGCAGAGTCACAAGCAGGGCCATCCTAACGAGAGAGGGGCTCCCAGGCCAGGACAGGAAGTAGGAGCAGGGTGGAGGCTGGCAGGTGCCACTCCTGAGACCTGGGAATGAGCAGGCCAATGCCAAGAAAAGCAAGGGAACACAGACTGGAGGAGTCCCCCACTGGCGGGCCTGGTCCATATTCTTGACCCACAAGTCCAAACACAGCCAACAACTCAGTAGATTGCACCCTCCCCGTCCCTCCCCCCATGTGTTCCAGAAGGCGAAACTCCCAGAAGTACCATCGAGCGTGAGGACACGGCAGTGAAAGCCAGCCCCCCTCTGGCCTGGGGAATCTTACAGCCTGAGGGATAACGGGAAAGAGGTGAAAGCTGAGCAGAACTGGGGGTCCCAAATCTGCTCCGAATGCAGCTCCGCCTTCAGTCCTCTCCTGGAGCCTCCATCAGGCCGCAAGTTAGAGTCCCAGAGGCAGCAGGGCCCTGAATGATGACACACATCCCACAGAAATGAACCCTAAGCTGCTCCCATCACAGGAGTGACGACAGCCCACCCGTTGCTGAGGACAGTGACCCAGGAATCCTCTGCAACCTGAAATTAAAGGCGACAGACTAAACACACTAATTTATATTCACATCCCCTGAGGCCCACTGAAATACCAATTTAAAAAATTCTTGCAGCGTCACCCTTGAGAAAGATAGAGAATGAGAGAGGGGATGAGATGACAAAATTCTAGAAGCTGGGATGCAGGCCGGTCACTGGTGAGCAACAGGACAGACTGGAGTGTCCTTCCGAGCTGCAGGTGTGCACACACCAAAACAGTCTCCTTCCCACATGACAACTTGCCAATGGCTGAGAAACTGCTCATACGAGACATTTGGGTCAGACCTTGAGCTCACAATTCACGGGCTCGAGCCTTGCATCAGGCTCTGTGTTGACAGTTCCGACCCTGCTTTGGATTCTCCGTCCTCTCCCTCCGCACCTCCCCTGCTCCTTCTCCCTCCCCCCTCCCTCTCCCTCAAAAATAAATGCTGGAGGGAAAAAGAAGCAGCAGCCATTTGCAGAAAATTAAGGGTTTATTCACTGGAGAAGGTTAAACAGTGGTCTGGATCGAGCTGAAGGTACAGTTCCCCACAGGACACAGAGAGAGAAAAGCAGTACCACTGAACTTCTTCCCTTCCCGTTTCCCGTTTCCCCAACTGGCCACCCACGTACACCCCGAAGCAGGGACCACAGAGTATTGTGTTGGGATTCTAACAGGCTGAAGAAAAAGGTCGCAAGGGGCCAACATGAGGGAGGGGCCCTCCAGTGAAACGGCACAGCCAGGTCACCCCACCGGGTACGAGCACGGCATTCCATCAGCTCTTTGCCACCTCACTCCTTCCGCAGGGCAGACGGTCAGAAACCGCCTCACGCTCGAGACAAGCACCTGAGACGGAGGCCCCAGACTGAAATCTCCAGAGGGAGGAGAACACCTTGTAAGGAAGAGTCAGAAGTTAGGGAAAAAGAACACTGGAGAAGCAAACTGTCGGTAACAGTCCCTGGGAGAGAAGATGATGGCAGGCCCGGAAACAGTCAGGGAGGTGTTTAAAAAGAAGAAGAAAAAAGCACACAGAGGGCAAAAAAACAAAGCTCTCTTGGAAAGCAAAACTGTGATAGAAGTAATGGAACACTAGATACAAAGGACAGATGGTAAGAAAATTTCCAGAAGACAGAGCCAGAGGGTAACAAAAGAGCAAACAAAAAAATGAAACGGAGAATTACCATTTGAGAGGAACCCAAGAAAGGGAAGGGGAAAAAAAAGTCAACAGAGACCAGGAAATCAAAGACTTCATTCAAGTAATGTCCCAGAACCAGGAGACAGGGGCGTGGGGACAGAAGGGCTCAGTGGGCAACCAGCACGAGGGGCGAGAGAGGCTGAGGCACCTCACAGGGCAACTTCAGATCAAGAGTGACAAAGCGAAGAGGGTGCCAACTTCCGGAGCGGAGGCACAACTTTTACAAAGGACAGAAAGTTAGAAATGACCTTGGATGTCTGAACAACAACGCTGTAAGCTACAGCCAACCCAGCGACTCTGCTGAGGCCCATTATTTCCAACCTGGAATGATGTGCCAAGCCAAGCCTGTGGTAAGAAGGTAAAAACATTTTCAGACACGCAACCTTTCAAAAATCTTAACCCGCCCCCCAGCCAAAAAAAGACAAGGAATCTAAGAAGAAGAGCAGATGTTCTACGAAAGAGGAGACAGGACACAGAAGCGAGGCGATTATTAATAATAACCAGAAGGTGCTAACCACCCCCGCGGCCCCCGTGGAGGACTGATAGGCAGAACGCACTCAGCCCTAGAGCCGAGGACCACTCAGCCCACACGACATGAGGCGCGACGCCTGCTCCGACACGGACGAAGCCCGAGAACATCACACACGGGGCAAGACGCCACAAGAGACACCAGAGGCCACATCCAGCAGGATTCCGCTTCTCCAAAACCCTGGGTTTCCAGAGGGGCCGGGACGAGGAAGGGGTGAGGGGTGACTGCTAATAGGTACAGGGTTCGTCCTTGGGGTAACAAGACGCTCTGGATTTAGAGGGGGGGGACGGTCACACACCTTGTAAACGCACTAAAACCCACTGGTCTGCACACCTTGTAAGGGTGAACCGTGTGGCCCACGAACCGGATCTGACTGAAGGAGCAATGGGAGCAGAGAGCCGGCGGGAATCAAACCCACGAGCGGCCAGACGCCCTCAGGCCACGGCAGGCACCAGGGTGGCAGGAGAGACCCGCTCAGGTCGGAACCGACGGCGGCCCGGTTTTTAACATGGTTAGATTTCCATCAGACAGCACTTGCGTTGTGATTGATAATCAGCCGACACAACACCATCCATGTCTGTTTGTTTTTTTGTTTTCTCAAAGAAGAACTCAAAAGAAATTTAGAAGTTGTGCAAAAATAATGGTCCCATCCCTTACAGCTCAGCTGGACAGCATCTTTGGAATCCTAGTGATGCATTCACAGGAGAAGGAGCAAACTAAAAACAGGGCATGTCTGTGCTGGAGGATGGGTGGGGAGAGGGGTCCGCGGAGGTGGAGGGATCCAGGAGCTGGGTCCCCCCTCCACAGGGACACACCGATCAAGAACACCGACAAGGGAGAAATCAACAAGGAGCAGTAAACACCTATTGTTCAGAGACAGGACGGTAACTACCAGAACAGGAAGTTAAATGAAGCAGTTGCTTGTGGGGCGTGGGAAATGGGGGTGGGGGAGGGGTGGCGGCTACAGGTACCAGGTCTTTTGGTACCATTAAAGGCATGTGCAAACATTTGACTTGGAAAACAAAAGCTGAAACTGATTTTAAGTTAAAAAAAAAAAAAAAAAAAAACCTGAGAGGAAGCCACACTTGGAAAAGGTAAACGGGACAGTAACGGTGCCCATCCAGGCAGGGCAGACCTGACCCCCACCCCTCCCTCCACGAAGCAGGCTGTGGCCGATTCACAAAGCCTGGGGCCAGCACACATCCAAGGCGGGACGGATGCGCTGACAGCATGGCATGGTCGCCGGGGCTCTCTGAAGGCCCGATCTTCACCTGAGCGAGGTCACTTTCCGCCACAAGGAGGCCCTGCTGATCAGCAAGATGCGGCCGTCCAACCCACTTGATGTCTGCACACGGCATTAGAAATCCCAGCCGCCGGCCTTCCTTCTCAGCCACCAGACCCTCTGGACGTGCATCTAAGAGCAAGCCACCATCTTCTGCACGCAAGGAGGCAGATGCATGAATAAGCTTTTTAACCCTGAAGTCTAGGAACTAGACCTCGGACAGCCATCAATTTATAAAAGGTCTCTTTGAAACTAATCAGCCAACCTTCTGCGACTCTCTGAGTCCAGGAGGTGCCCCAGTCCCGGGCCTGCAGCTTTAACAAGACGTCAGAAATGTCTACCCATTGTATGAAATAACAAACAGCAAATCCCAACAACGCCAGGCTCTTCTCCTTGGCCTTCCCATCGCTGGATCTCCACCCCTGAGTACAGGCTGGACTTCCTGACTCCCCTCTAAGGAGCACACCACGGTGGAAGTGATTGGCCGTCACTCTGCGGCGGCTCTGTCCTGCGTGCCCGCTCCCACCCACTCCCTCTGAGGAAAGCCAGGTGACATCTGTGAGCTGTCTTATGCAGAGCCCCACGACGTGTCCCCCACACACAGCCCGCAAGGCCCTGGGGTCTGCCAGCAGCCACACGAGTCCTCCTCCCGTCAAGCGTGGAGAGGACAGCCGCAGCTCGGTGACAGACCCGGAGCCGGAGGAGGCGGCTCAGCCACACCACGTTCCTCCTCCACACACACTCAGCGAGTGGGTGAGCGTCGCGTCAAGCTGCACAGTTTTGGGGTCTTTTGCTACGTGGCAACAGATGAACAATGCAGTACCTTTAATCCTTCAACGAGCAGTTCCCAGAAAGCTCTGTGGGCAAGACTCTGCCTGAGGCCCCGGAGTCCTCAGGACCATGGTGCAGTCCCACAAGGATGACGTTTATAAAAAGGACGACGACGGTGTGGCTCCCACAGATGGCGTTATGTAAAGGGCAATGACAAAGTGAACTTGGCCGATGTATCTCTGGGGCTTCAGGGTTACTGGGAAAGTGAGGGAGCCCCTCATTGGCCCGCCACTCTCCGCCTCCCCGACACGGAGAACACGAGGCACGAGAGGCCCGCCACCCCGGGGGTTTACATGTGACAAGCACTGCATCTGCTTGGTTTAGTTTCAAGTCAGAAAGACTTCGTGTGCCTGGGGAGCAGGGGAACGATCGGGGAACGCGTTCAGGGAAGGCGGCACCAGCAAAGCCCGAGTGACGCCAAGTCGTCTGAGCGCCAGAAAGTCGCACCCTCGTTCCAGACTTTGTGCACACTCCCCAGGAAACCCGTCAACAGGGCGAGCCATCAGCGTGACGGTCTCTCAAAGTCACATCCACACGACAGACACAAACATTCGTGACAGATCCAACTAAAGGGTAGTGATGGAGTGTGTTAAAGGCACCCATCACCTGAGAACGAGCTATCAGTTTGGAACCGAGAGAAAGACACCTTCACAGCCCACGAGGAAAGCATTGTTGTCCACTATCAAATACAGCTCCTCCCGAATTCAAGAACGTGAGGACTAAAAACTGCTTAGCACTGCGGTCTCTTTTTTTTTAATGTTGATTTATTTGAGAGAAAGAGAACACGTGTACACGCATGAGTGGGGGAGGGGCAGAGACAGAGGGGGAGAGAGAGAATCCCCAACAGTCTCTGTGCCGTCATCGCAGAGCCCAACTAGGGCTCAGTCCCACAACCGTGAGACCTGAGCTGAAATCAAGAGTCAGAGGCTTAGCCAAGCAAGCCCCCCGGTTCCCCAGCAGCGCAGTCTGCCATCTACAATTTCATCCTTAACATTTCCAGTCCATGTTCTGAGGGACTTGGACAGCGTTACGAACTTCACAGCCTGCGCCGGTCAAGGACTACGAGCAGAGTGCAGCTGCCAGGACCCAACGAGACAAACTTCCATCTATGTGGTTGGCTGCTTCCGTTTTGGATCAGGAACTTAAGTTGTACTGAAAAGGGCACGGCACAGAGACAGGTCCGAAAACAAAAGGAACAACTGTATTGAACGCGCTGAGCAGAATCTGAGAGCTACAACCACGTACAGCAGGGCCCATAAAAACGCGACAGTGACAGTCTGACTTCGGCTCAGGTCATGATCTCATAGTTTGTGGGTTCAAGCCCCGTGTCAGGCTCTGTGCTCTGAGCTAACACTCAGAGCCCGGAGCCTGCTTCAGATTCTGTGTCTCCCTCTCTCTGACCCTCCCCTGCTTGTTTGCTCTTTCTCTCTCTCTCTCTCTCTCAAAAGTAAATTAAAATACATTTTAAAAAATTTATTTAGTGTGACGGTGACAGAGCTTCCTCTGCCACCACGCTTTACACCCCGCCCCCACACCTCCAAACGCATCACCTCACTGCGGCCTCCATGCACCACATGGTGCGGCCACCATGCACTTGCGCCTGACGGGGAGAGGTCTGTGTCATGCGCACGGTATCGGAGACGCCCCAGTGGCCCGCTCAGCCTGCCTAACACCCACCTCGTCCACAGGAAAACCTACACTTGGTCTACCTGCGTACACTGAGAGGTCGGCAAGTTTCTCTTGTATTTCCACAACGGCCTAATTATAGAAGTGAGACCCCAAATGGGAACATTTGGCCAAACCGGTAAGCCTTCTCTTTTTGAATCCAGCAGGCACGAACACTGTGTTCTGTGGGAGCACAAAGACAGTTACTTTCAATCAGAACCATTTGTTCGTGTTCCAGATAGGCTGTGCGTCTGTGAGCACTGTTAGCAGGCCATTTAAACTTAGCGAGCATGACACAGTTTTCCCCCCTTTGCAGCCCGCCATTACGATCTGGAGGTGTCCGTGATAAGTCATCTGAAAGAGGCAGACGCTACGCAGGTCTCGCTCACAGGCACCGGAGAGCACGGGAGGTTTTCCGCCTCAATTATTTTAAGCAAAAACTCCAAAGACCATGGAGAGCAGCACGGCAAACAGTGAGATAAGGCCGCTGTTTTGCTTTCAAACGCAACAAGCTTAGCAGGACCGCAGATGCAAACAGCGTGCAACACAGGTGGCAGAAGAGGATCAAGAGCCACTTTAAATTCAGAGCCGGTTTCCCAGAACGTTCTGATGGACAAAGGGAAGTGTGCCGGCGCCTGGAGCAGCAGGCCAGGTCTGGGGTGATGGGAAATCTGGGACACCTGACGGTCCCCAAGTAGAAATGTCCCTCCTGGGTGAGCGACAATGATCCCCACAGGACAGCAGGTGTCCACCATTGTTTTGGCACAGGAAACGGTCTTCATAATGATAGCATCTGCCATTTTCCAAGTGCCAGCTGTGACAAGGGGAGAGCGTGGTGACGGGCACAGTGTGGGCTCTGCCATCAGAAACCAGGGGCTAAGTCAGGCTCCACCACTCCCCAGTGAGTGACCTTGGGCAAGTCTTTTGTTCCTTCACACAATGACTAGCTACTGAACATTCATGATGTGTCAGGCACAGGACACTGGACATGCAGGGATGCGCTAAGGGGGAAAGAGCAAGAGCTAACAAGAAGCTTACACTGCAGCAGAGGGACTTGGAAAGTAATTAAATATTTAATGCGTCAGGTCACCAGAAGTGCTGCACCCGGGGCGGGACCGGAGAGGGGGGTGCTGGAGAGGTTTAAGCATGAGAAAATGATGGTGTGAGTGCTAAGTAAGTAAAGTGCAAGGAAAGGCTCACTAAGGAGATACCCTCTGAGCAGAGACCAGGATGAAGTGAGGGAGTGAGACATGCAAAGCCCTGGGAGAGAGCATTCCCAGGAAGAGCAAGGAGGCCAGGATGGCCGAAGGGTAACCGATGCGAGAGAGTGCGAACAGGAAGTGAGAGCACAGAGAAGGTGGCAGGGGGTTGCAGGTAAGGGTATTTTATTCTGAGCAAAAACAGGAAGCCCCCGAAAGATTCAGAACAAAAGGCAGGACAATCAAACGTGTTTTAGGAAATCATTCTGCCAGGCGTGTGAAGGGCTAAGTGGGGTCACCGGGAGGGCATGTGGAGTGCCCGGGGGCAGGAAGCATGGCTCAGGTCGCCCTTCAGGAAGGAACTTCCTGTTCTGTTTCAAGGAGTGCAGGCAGCCCAGAAGCCCCAGCTACAGCGCTCCCGGGTGGGTCAGGAAGACGCTAACGTACCAGATGTGGGCTTCGGGTGAAGACAGGAGTCGCACTACCACCACCAGTTTTGGCCTCAGGAACCTGAACGAATGAGGCTATCATTTTACTGAGGGCTGGGTATGACAGAGAAGAGGCGGGTGACCAGCTGCAGGCTGGCGTTCAGACAACCCGGGCGTGGCACAAGCCCTGGCCATCTGAGAACAAGCGGCATGAGCCCAGGAGTACGTGAGTCCAGAGTTCCAGGGAGAGGGGAGGCTGGGGACCTCAAGTGAGCAGTCAGTAGTACGGAGACCATAACACCACCAGACTGGTGAGATCACCCGTCCTCTGGAGGCGGAGTCTCCTCCGCTGTGCATCAGCGGGAGCCCGAGCCCCGAGAGCTGCAGGACGAGCCACCCCGACGGGCGCCAACATCGCGCTCAGCGCCGCTGGGAGCACAGGCGCTCTTAACTGCTGCACTCGCTGCCCAACTGGGATGCTTCCTGGCCAGGCGTGCTCCTCAGCGCTTCACGGCACTTCCTGTTCTCACCATCAGCATGCAAGGTGGCTAGTAATAACCCCCAAAGTGACTTTCCGGGGGGTTTCATGACTTGCTCAAGGTCAGACAGCTATCACGCAATGGAATCAGAAAAACCTCCACCTGTGCTCCTCCACCTGCCATGTGCTGCCTGTCCCCACCCCATCCGCAGCACAGTAACCCAGCACCGTGCTGGGTCTCTCACTCAGCTCGGGGCCAGCAGGCACTCCAAGGTCCAAAAGCTAAAAAGAACGTGGGACAGAAGGGGGCAGGGGAAAGAGGGGTGGTTCTGGCCCTGCCCCAGGGCTGTGACATAGACTGTGGACGCCAGCGCTGCCACCGGCCCCCGTGTGACTGCAGCTTCTCCAAACCAGGTACCGGTCAGGCAACAAGATTCTGGAATTTCTCAGGACAGATGCTCCGGGGGGCCTGCTCATCCAGCACTCAACAGGTGATGCCCTGCCAGGAACACATGAACCATGGCTGCCATTCAGCGACTTTCGATCTTGGGGAAGAAAGTCCCCCAAAGCAAAGAAATCCTTATCCGACCTTGGACGTCTCATGAGAAGCCAGGCCAGCATACTTGGGGAAGAAGGTGGCTTTGAGAAGGACCGGCTGTTCTACTGGTGCGGGAGTGGCTGGATCACACTGTCACCGCCACAGGCCCCAGCATCAAACACCTGCCAGGAGCAGGCGAGAGCCAAATGAGCTGCTGTTACCCAAGCCGCACACCCCGCGCACCTCCCACATCCTTTACAGCCGCTCACTTAAGGCTCAGGACACCCCTGCGCAAAATCTCCATTTCAGAGATGAGAATATAGAGGCTTGGGTTTAATTTTTTAAAAAACCAGTGTAAATGGTGGACCCTGGGCATTGATGGACACTGGTTTCAAAACCCCGTGGTGCATCCCCCTCACCACGCCGCATCCCTGCCATCCGGAGCCTACAACTCAGGGCGGTACCCGTTTCCACGGAGGGCAGAACACAAGACCATGTGTCTAAACTCCAAAGGAGCCCTACTGTCCTATATGCACACACGGACACCCTTAAAGCTTTGGTTGCCTCATGGTGTAAGAATACTATAAATTTCCAGTTCTCCCGAGAGTTGCTACCAAATTCTTCAAAAACTTGATATAAACCCACCCACTTTAGAGTCGTCTCTGGTTTAAAGAAAAAAAAAAAAGACAAGCAAAAAATCAGGGGGTTGTGTGATAGTCAGGCCAAGAGAAAGTTATCTAGAGAATGGCCTAGGGTGGGATGTCCAGGCCCACGTGATCTGTCCCAAGAGTGAGGACTCCTCTGTGTCCCTCAAGTCCAGAACCAGGAACCAAGGGATTCAAAGGGAAGTGCGTTTTTAATAAGAGGCGATGCATCATGTATGATGGGAAGTGTGGGCAGACCCACCAGGCATCCCTAGGTCACATCTTGGCTCTGCCGGCAACTTGAACGAGATCTCACACACATTACTTCGTTTTTCTGGGCCTCAGTTTCCTCCTCTGTAAAATGGGGAGGGTACCTCTTGTGAGGATTAATCGAGAGAAGACTATGAAGTATTTGATATTCCCTCTCCGAACGTGAAAGATAGGACAGGTTTTTAAAAACAAAGGCAAAGTAAGAACCTGCCTTCTTTTTCCAAAGAGAAAGCTGCTTCACTAGAAGCTTCCATCCCGCCTAGGTCTTTCCGGAGAAGGATGCTCACCTGTTCAGGTGCCGCATCTCCGCTCTGCAAGCTCATCTAAATATAGAAGACAGGCACAGGGGCGGGGGGGATGACGGCAGCACGAACCCAGAACTGCCTTCACACCCTCCGCCAGGAGCATTGTCAACTGCTCATGTGACGCAGCCTAGCAGAGGCTCAGAGAGAAACCTTCCCTTTCAGGGAAAAGCAGTTTGAGAGTAGAAACCACTTCTCTGGCTGAAATGAAGCCCGCAGCTGGCACACCAGGCGTGGGGCTCTCCTGCCCAGACGTACGCAGGGCACGTGTCTGTTAGACGCAACTGTGGGCCAGACAGCTCTCTGCAGAGGCCTGTGAAGAGTCAGCGGTCAACAATGAGACAGGGGGACACAGATGGCTCCAAATGTTTCTTAAACAGTTCACTTCAAAATGCAGATGTGTGCTCAAGAATTAAATTAGTCACCGAAATGTGTGCAGTTCTATTCTGGTAGAAGGGAGGGCAGGAATGAAGAGTGAGGAAGGACAGTACCAGGTGTGTAGCTGGTGGTCTGAGCAAGGTCAAGGACACACGTTAGATGCAGATATGGCTTAGCTGTAAACCCCAGGCTTATGGGAATCATAACCTTCCTTGGTTTATCACCGTGCAATGCTCTTAAGGAGACATTCCTAGGAGGGGCCTGGGGGCTCAGTCCATTGAGTGTCTGACTCTCCATTTCGGGTCATGATCCCAGGGTTGTGGGATCAGGCCCTGCAGCAGCCTCCCTGCTGAGTACAGCGCCTGCTTAAGATATTCTCTCCGCACCCTCCCCCCCGCCCCTTTCTGGCTCTCAAGTACACAAGCACGCAAGAAAGCAAGAAAAATTAAAAAAGCAAACAAAGTTCTCATCCTAAGGAAAAAACAAAAAAACATACTGGAGTTTCAAAACCCCACATGGAGGATTTCTCTAAACTGCCTTCAACCTCAGGACTCAGCGTCACACCATAAGCCACTCGCTGTGGTGGCAGTGAAGAAAGGAAACGGGTCAATACAGTGAGAGGGATGTAACAGTGCAAAAGGCACAGCAGCTGAATTCAGATGCATCCTGTTTCCAACCCCAGCTTGGCCACTTCCTGCAAGGTACCCAGCTGACCTATGCCCAGCCTTCCGGGCAGTCAAGAGGGATGATCACACCCACCTTGCAGGAAGGGTACCGCTGGAGAAATCGAGGAGGCAGGTGAAGCAAGAATCGAAGCCTGCCCATTCGGGTGGTGGTTGGGGCCATGGATGGATTATCAGACTGAGACCTTGTCTATCGGCCTAGACTAGAAGCTCCTTCAAGGGTCCACCTTGTTTCTCTCAACCAGGCCAAGTTCAAAACCAGACGGGGCACGAGTAAGATCGTCCACACTTCCTGTCGGACAGACCCACACTGCTTGGGGTCTGAATGCACCACCTTAGCCAGATTTTTGGTCAGCAAACTTTCGTCACCTTATTGGAGATGCCACTAACCGACAAGGCTCACTGAGCATGGCTCTCGGACCTTGTTCTGTGTTTTCTCTTTCTTCAACAAGCTTATCTTCTCAAATCAGAAAAGTAACAACCCATGTTCGCTGCAGGAAAAAGTCCAGTTCTATATTTTCATGTCCCTGATGCACATACCCCAGACCTCAGCCAATCAAGGAGCAGGAACGTGGTAGGAATTCCAACCCAGCCACAGGGCATATGATGATCCACTGTATTTCTAGACAGTTTCTATTCTCTCAAAGGCATGTCCACACCCACTCTTCCCTGGGCCATATAACCACTCGGGGATTGGGCAGCTGTCCACCAGGAGAGGACACAGCCTTGACTTCACAGCAGTTCATGGTCACCAGACGCTCACTGAGTGGCTGACACTGCTGGCTTAATTCACCCTCCTTTCCCTTCTGCAAGGGACGGAAACACAGTCAGAAAGACCATATTATACCGCCCACAGGAACTCCAAGCTCTCCCCTCCCCACCCCATAGGTCTGGCCTGGCAGAGATGGACAGAGGGAAGGGCTGAGCAGCCTTCCCACAGGTCGAGGAGGCTATTTCCAGGGACGGTTTTTCCCTCCCATGCAGGGCCCCACACCAGAATAAATACTCAGAGTCCAGAAACCTTTACATTCTAAATGTGACCACTTAGTTTCTATTTCCCATTTCAGTATAAATTCACAAGTAATATATGACAAGTTTTGTTTAAAATAACACAACACAAGAGAAAGTTTATAGCAGCATTATTCACAGTAGTCAAAATGTGGAAGCTATCCAAGTGTCCAACAGCCAAATATGGTAGACACATCCCATGGAATATTATTCAGCCTTTAAAAAGGAAGTTAATCAGGGTACCTGGGTGGCTCAGTCGGTTAAGTGTCTGACTTTGGCTCAGATCATGATCTCACAGTTCATGCGAGGGTTCAAACCCTCCATCAGGCTCTATGCTGACACCTCGGAGCCAGGTGTCTGCTTCAGATTCTGTGTCTCTCTGCCCCTCCTCTACCCATGTGCATGTGCGCTCTCTCTCAAAAATAAACATTAAAAAAAACTTAAGGAAGTTAATCATGACATTCTACAACATGGACAAACCTGGGAGACATAAGGGTAAGTGAAAGCCAGTCACAAAAAGACAAATACTATATATAATTTTACTTACAGGAGAGATGTAGAGTAGTCAGATTCACAAAGACACAAAGTAGAAACATACTTTCCAGGGACTTGAGGAGGAAGCATAGGGAGTTACTGCCCAAAGGGTCCAGAGTTTCACCGTGGGATGGTGAAAATGCTCCGGAGATATATGGTGGGGAAGTTCGCGCAACAGTTTAACCATACTCAACACTCCTAAACTCTATGTTTCAAAATGGTTAAGAAGTTTTATTATGTACTTTTGACCACAAATAAAAATAAAAAGTTTTCTTTTAATGAGGAATGAAGTCCTGATCCCCACCACACCACGGATAAAGCTTAAAGCCATTACGTGAAGTTAAAGAGCCAGATGCCGAAGGCCGCACACAGACGGCCCGTTACGCGGCTCCCCCACTCCCCCAGGTTTGCGGCGTGCCAGTCACTCCTATGGAAGACCTGCGTTACTACTAGTTTTTGCAAACACATCAATCCAAAGGTCTTCCCTTTCACGAAAAGGAATGCAGATCTGCCGTGAAAGCCAAGGGCACTGCCGGAACTTTCTGGTCTTCACCTTAGACCATTTCAGCTTCCAGAAGCTCTCCACGGAACACCCTACCTTCGCAGCGCAGGGCATTATGGTAAATGTCCGTAACTGGCAAATCCACAGAAGCAGAAAGAGGTTCACAGGAGTGACCACTAGTGGGTTCAGAATTTCTCTTTGGGGCAATGAAAACGTTCTGGAGTCAGAGCGGTGAGGCCACTCACCCTAGTGAAGATCCCAGAAAACACTAGCTGTGCACTTAAAACAGGCAAACTGTCGGTGATGTGAATTCCTTCTCTTTTTCTAAAACATTCCAGTGCCTAAGTACAGAGCACAGCAAGTGCCACGCGCCCTTTACCACACTCTCCCTCACGACCCGAGGCCCCCCTCACTGTTGCTACAGGATTCTTTGTGCAGATTTGTACGTACTTACGCACTCTTAGGGGCCACAGTTTTAGAGCATGAAGGGCCCACGCTGCGCAGCCACCTGTCACTCCACAACCAGCCCCGGTGACCGCCCCCAGCTGGCAGAAGCAGACGAACTTCGTCATCCGTCACAGGGTGCAACCGCAGTCTTTGCCGCCAGCCTCTGGAACAGACCCCACTTCAGACACAGCCACAACCCACAGCCCCGGGCCTGTCTTTGTACATGAATACGAACCTCTCTCCGGACTCCTAGGAACAGAGCTACTAGGTCAAAGGGTATGCACGACCTAAATTCTAAGAGCTGATGAAAGGTTCCCACTCCTCGGATTCCAGAGTGCTCTGTGACCCTGAACTGCCACCTCGCTGCAGGGGCCTCTCCATCCTCAGAGATGAAACCAAGCAGAAGACTGTGAGTCGGTTTTGGTTCTGACGTTCATTTTGCAGCCCGCGAGATGCCGAGGAAGCCCGACAGGACACGAGGGGCACTGGAGCGAGCTGCAGACTGGAGCACACAGCTCAGCCACAGCTGCGGGCACCAGGACGGAGGCGCCAGAGGGCTGACATGTACGTGGCATGCTCAGTGCCACCAGACCACTGAGCTGCAGGGAAGGGACCCGCACGCCCGAGGTGAGGGACGGGAGCCCGGGCTCAGAGGAGCGGCTTCCCCCACCCGCCCACAGGTAACACCGCGAGCACCTCAAGCAGCACTCAGGACAGTCACCATGCGGGAAGCCCCAAGTATCCAGCCAGTCAACGAAAGCCAGTAACACTAAAAATTTAAGGAAGGGAATTTTGTCAAGGGGAGGTGTTTTTTGCTTTTTGGTGTTTTTTTTTTTTTTTTAAGTCCATGCAATTCATGTTGAAAACTCACCACCTGTCTCTGCTCCAGGCACCCGCAGAAGAGCAAGGTCAAGGCTGAAAGAGTGGTGCCCAGAACACAGGCAGGAAAGAAAAATCCACATCCCTGAGATTCAAGGTCAGGGCTGAGGTTTCTGAAAGGGAGTGGGGCGGGGGGGGGTAGGGGACTACTGATGGGGTTAGAAAGAAATCGTGTGGAAAGCTCACATCCCTTATGAATTTTAAAGAATGCCACAAGGTCAAGTCCCCGTGAAAAGAAAAAAGGGATCACAGAGAAGCATAGATGAGCCTCAATGTGGCTGCTGCCTCATAAGGGCGCACAGAAGAACAGGGAGCATCCAAGTTCATGGGCAAGAGCAAAGGTCCAAGCAGGAAAGAGGCGAACACAGCTCAGGGCAAGACAGGTTGCAAATGTCAAGAGGGAGAAGGGAACGGTACTCGTGGACCCGGTGGTGACACCACAGACAGGCCCATTAGATCAGTTTGACTCTAAGGATGGACCATGGGCCCCCCCCCCAGAAGAATCCATCCACTGGCGAGGGATGGGCGTGGCAAGTGTTAAAAGGCAGGTTCCAAGGCCCCGCTCCCAGACTTAACCAATCGATCTGAGGGGAGGGTCAGAAAGCTGCATTTTAACAAGTACTCGGGGGATTTCAATGCACGAAGTTTGAACGGTACATTAGGCAACAAGAAACATCCTGTGGAATGGGAGAACAAGCACACCCACACGCTCACCCCCAGGGGCCTCACAGGACCCGCCAGGGCTAGCCCCAGTAATCCCCTCCTCGGGCTCTGCGGAGCTCACCGGGCGCGCCGCCTTCAGCCACGGCTCTTACCAAGGCTGCTGGTTGAGGAAGCCAGAGACGTCCCTTGGCGGCGGCCACAACACAGCATAATCAGGGCTTGTTCTAGCTGATGGAAGGCAAAAAGAGGGAGGGCTCCACGTCCGCCAGTGACCTCGCCAAGCCAACCCGACTGGGAGGGAGCCCACGCCACCTCCCCTCAAAGACAGGGCAGAAGGACCAGGTGGCCTGGCCTTGAGCACTCTGTGTTCTCAACAACTCCCTGGATATCCAGAAGCTGAGGGCGTTTCCTTCCCACGTGAGCAACAGACTTGGACGTATTTGGAACAATAGGGTCAGAGATGACAAACCAGGAGGAGGTTTCAAAAAGCCCACAGACATGTTCTGCAACACTGACAACTTCCCAGAGAATCTTAATTATATCTAAGAACCCCAAGCAGGGAGGATTTGGAGGAAGCAGACAACAGAAGGGAGAGGAGGAGGAATCCGGGGAAGGAGCTGGAACATTCCAAGCCAGAGGGCTGAATCCACCTCTCTGCGTATGGATGGGCTGTTTCTGGTCCACATACGGTAGTGTCCTCATACTTGACTATTACAGTCAGAAGATGACAGAAGAACGAAGGCCTCCTCCTACCGAGGGTCAAGGACGCTTCCCAAGGGAGGCTACATGTCCTCTAGGGTGTCTGATTATACATTAGATATAAGTAAATAACCTCTCTCTCCATACTCGGCATCTGTGAGGAGAGGTCAGATGTGCCTGCTAACTCCCAAACTATGAAAGTCCCAGGCAAGGTGAGCAGATACAAAGTGTTTCTTCCTCTTAGCCAGGAAGTAGAAAAGCAGATTACCTGTGTAAGAAATATATGCCCTGGTCTTAAAGCACCCCAGTTCCTGACACAGAGTTCCCAAGTCCCTTGGAGCTTCCTGAAAAATGTATCTTGTGTCTCAGGGAGGGGATTCCTGGAGGACTGTAACTGGAAAGACCAAGCTGTGATCAGAAGCTTGGAAGCTTCCGACCCACCCCCATCCTAAGTCGGGGAGAGAAGGGCTGGAGGTTCAGTTCATGATGATCCATCATGCGTTGTGATCAAGTATCCACACACGTTCCTAATCTAGAAGGCTCTTCAAGCTTCAGGGTTGGTAAACACATCCAGGTGCTGGCAGGGGGGCACCCCAACTGCCCAAGGACAGAAGCTCCCATGCTCGGGACCCACCACACCCCACTTTGCCTACCCCTTCATCTGGCTATTCACCTGTGTCCTTTTAATCCTTTTTAAAAACCAGTCAAAGTAACTAAGTGTTTCCTTGAGTTCTAGGAGCCGTTCTAGAAATTACTGAACCTGAGGAAGGGGTGGTGGGATCTGCAATCTATAGTCCGTCACTCCAAAGTGCAGGTGGAGGCCTCGGACTCACGACTGACATCTGAAATGGAGGCCACCTTCCAGGACCGGGCCCCCCGGCTGTGCTGTCTGCACTAACTCTGGTTCATCAGAGCGAAACTCAACTTCACAACACCCAGTTGGCGTCCCCAAAGCCGGGGACCGATTGGTGTGGGAAAAATCCCCACACATTTGGTGTCAGAGTGCTGTGAGCCAAAGAAAGCATTTTCTTGCTGTTAGAGACACACTTCATTCTCTAGAAGTGTTCTAGGACTCTGACGCCAGAAGCTGGCATGTTCTCCTGGTACATGCACATGGAGTGGTGGCCAGGGTCATATGCCCTGGACCCCATGGTGAGCAGGACGCGGTAGGCGGCAGCCTTCCTACAACCTGCACCTGATTTGTGGCAAACAAGCAAATCGAGGGGATGATTTCCAATGATAACAATCACCATGCAAAATATAAACCCCAGGAGGCAGTGCCTTGGAGAAAGAGCTCCTCAGACAAGGGCAGAATGAGGCCTCTCTCAGGAGACGAGACAGGTGAGGAACTACTGTAGGGGGGATATTCTGGCAATGGAACAGTGGATGCCATGACATGGGACTGAGGGCACAGGGGGCTTCGAGGACAGCAAAGAGGCCAGTGTGGCCGAATCTCGATCAACAGGGCATGCAGTGGCAGAGTAACACAGAGGGCAGACCTCAGCCGCATCACATGGGGCTCAGGGGCCATGGGCATAATTTTCCATCTTATTCTCAAGAGCAAAGCCAGTGGAGGAGTGCGAGTATGAAGACCTATAGTATCATCCGCTTGCTAATTTTTAAGTTGCTCCGATGGTGGTGTGAACTGTGGATGGCTTGATGGTGGTGTGAACCATGGATGGCTGAAGAACTCAACTGGAAGAGATTGGTTAGGAGCTGCTGCAGCAGCAACATTCCAGGCAAGACACGGTGGTGGCCTGGGCCAGGCCCATGGCAGTGAGGTGGCAGAAACCACTGGCCACCTTCAGGCAGGTTATGGAGCAGACAAGATCCCCTGACCGCAACAAGAGGTGACGTATGTAGAGCATCTACGGTTGACTACTGAGACCCAGATCTGAGCAACCAGTTGGTGGCACTTATGGAAACCAGGGTGGAAGGCAGAATGTCTCCGCAAAGTAGCCACAGGAGAGTCCTGGCAGCTGGGATGTGTCACCTTGCATAGACCTTGAGTTGGGGAGATCATGTTGGTTTATGTGAGTGAGTCCCCTCTAGTCACACAGACCCTTTGAAGAAGAGAACTTTCTCTGGCTGGAAGGCAGGGGATGCCACACAAGAATTCAGACTCCACATGTGACAAGCAGTGTGCACTGCTGGTGTGGGACACAGAGTCTGCATGCAGGGACTGGGAGGTCCACGGGGCTGGGGGTCCCCCTCCTGACAGCCAGCAGAGCAATACGGACCTAAGTTCCAGGATTACGGGGGAATGGTTTCTGCAACATCCCAACGAGCAAGGAAGTGGGTTCCCCCATCCCCCTCCCCTCAAACCTTCCAAAGAAGAACACAATCCTGCCAAAACCTCAGTTGCGGTCCAGAGAAATCCACGTCAGACTTAGGACCACCAGAAATTTAGTACTATATTAGCACGGCAGCAAAGGCCCTGACGTTGGCTACTGCGCAAGAGCAAACTAACACAACCAGGGAGACAGAGGACAAACTGGAGGCCGCATGGAAGATGAGGTGCTCTGGCTCTGCCACCGCAAATCCAGCAGAACAGGCCAAAAGGCAGGGGGTCACACACAGCCCCAACTACACAGTGAGGTCTCAAGTCACACCTGCCTCCCCCACCGTCACCTGCAGCACATCCAGGTCAGACAGCAGCCCAACGGATGCTCTTAAGCCACCGAGGAGTGAATATGGATTGTCACCCGCAGCCAACCTCCTCCTCCAAGAGCTGCCTACACCAGGTGCCCCCAGCTTGTCTCCTCCTACTGTCTCAGCACCCTCCCACCAGGCTCTTCCCCACCTGCCTTGGTCCACACCGCCGCTGGCTGCCGCTCGGTTATTCCAAAGGCCCAGCGCCCTCATCTCATTTGATCCATCAGCGGCATTTGATGCTGTGGTTTGCCATCTCCACCTTCAAGAATGTTCTTCACTGGGCTTCCAGGACCCCTCTCTCTCTCTCTCTCAATGTCCCCCTCCCTATCCCAGGCACTGCTTCTCTGTCACCCTAGCTGGTACCTCCTCCTCCTGCCTACAAGCTCTCCATGCGGAGGCCCCAGGGCTCAGTCCTGGCCCATCCACCCTCTCTCTCCCAGGGACCTCATCCGGTCTTGGGGCCCGGAGTATCCTGATTTGTGCACACCGTCCGCGTCTGTGTTTCCAGCCCAGGGTACACACGTCTCGTTCCTGTCTCCTCACACGTATCCAGCTCTCTCCAACACAGCACGCCTGCACCAGAACTCCTGTCTGGCCGCACAAGGCCTGCTCTGCCCCAAGCTGTCCCCATCCTGGTCAGGAGCAAGAAGAAGCTTCTGGATGCTCAGGGCAGGCTCTTCGCAGCCATCCTCTTCTGCTCTCACTCACACCTCACCACCCAAGTTCCAGGAAATCCTTTCAGCTCCAACACTGACGCCCAGCCAGGCCCACCCTGGTCTCGGCCACCACCTCCGGTCTGGATTCCTGGGACCACCTCCTTGCTCTCCTCCCTCCTTCGGCCCTTCTCTCCTAGACACAAGTCCCACAAGAGCAGTCAAAGTCATCCTCAGAAGCTAAGTGAGATGACACTCATCCTCTCTTGAAATCCTTCCATGGCTCCCCCCACATTCCGCACAGAAAAAACTTAACCTCCTCACAGCCACACACAAGGCTGTGCAGGGGGTGATCCACCAGAAGCTTTGGGGACTTCACCTCCTCCGAGGCATCCCCGCTGTCCCTGGGATGCGCCATGCACCGCCCCCCCAGGCCCTTACCAGGCTGCCTCCCGTCGCCTCAAATGCCCTCCCTCCTGCTGGCCACTCCTCCCTCATCAAGCTCATACTCAAGTAGCACCTTCTCAGGGAAGCTCATGTTGGCAGGTCCCTGTCAGCACTGCCCACACCCTCGGCCCCCTGCAGCCTGTGGGTCCCCGTCAGAACCGCCCACACCCCTGGCCCCCCTCAGCCTGCTGCATTTTCACTCTGCCGCCATAGGAACTATCACCTTCCAACGGGACATACGTTTTCTTACCCTATTTGCTGACGGCTAGGCGTCTCCCCCGATCAGAATGGCAGCCCCTCAGGACAAAGGTCTTCATCCGTTTTGTTCACTGTGAGCCCCAATCGAAAGGAGAGGGGCCTATGCCTGCCAGTTAATGACTATGTTACCAAGGAATAAATGAACAAAAGAACAAACAAGCACTTGCAGGGGAAGGCCTGGTCTCCCGAGGCCCACGGCCCAAATGACAGTGTCCCCCATCTTTGTGTCTCTCATCTCAGGATGAGCCCAGCACACGAGAGGGTCAGAGGGTACCAGCTGAGTCAATGAATGACCTCTGCCTTGGGATCGCCAGACCCACAGAGATGACCCAAAGACCCCAACACCACCAGCCTCTCCAGCTGGGTCTGAGAAGTCTTCGGACCCAACACACAGACCCCCTGCACCCTCACCCCCAGCTGGCAGTCCAGTCCGCGAGGGGGAAGACGGCTGGGGATGGAGGGTGTTGCACCGGCGCCGAAGGGGATCCGAGGGGCAATTACACAGCTGGAAGAGGTGGGGGGCTCCCCCGCGACGGGCGCCTGGCCCCCAGAGGAGCCGCGATGAACACACGCGGTAGTGGGGCTCCAGCGCCTGATTAATTCTCTCCTCCATCCTATCAAGTTCTACGTGCCCCCATTTTGGAGATACCAAGACCGAATTCCTGAGAAATCAAGGAGCCAGGGGGTGATCACGTGGGCCGTGGAGGCCTCACACCTTCAAGGACGCTGGATGATGTCACCATGTAGGATCCCCATCCCAGGCTTTCTGGGCAACCCCCAGGCTTCCAGCTTGCGGTCAGCAAGTTCAATGGCCTGGGACCTGGCAGGCGTGGGTGGAGCGAGGGGTACAAAGGCTTCCTTTAAGTCTGTCACGTTGAGGACTGAGGATGGGGCTTGTGGACAGACTGCTCTGTCATCTACTTTGTTTCTGGAAGTCCTCATGGCTGGTTTGGGTCTGGAGGAGGGCTGCAGTTTTCTTTAAAAATATCTAGTTGGGGCGCCTGGGTGGCTCAGACAGTTGAGGGTCCAACTCTTGAATTTGGCTGACGTCATGATCTCACGGTTTGTGGGTTTGAGCCCCACATTGGGCTCTGTGCTGGCAGCACGGAGCCTGCTTCAGATTCTCCCCCTCTCTCTGCCCCTCAACGGCTCACTCTCTCTCTCAAAATAAATAAACTTAAAAAAAAAAGTAAAAAATAAAAATATTTACTAATGGCTTCTGCATCACAAACTTTAGGCATTAAAACCCCTAAAAAGGGCTGGCTGGGTGGCTCAGTCAGTTGAACATCCAACTTTGGCTGCGAGACAGGTGTCCAAGCCCCACACCTGCTCTGTGCTGACCGCTCAGAGCCTGGAGCCTGCTTCGGATTCTGCATCTCCCTCTCTGCCTCTTCCCCGCTCACGTTCTGTCTTGGTCACTCTCAAAAACAAATAAACATTAGAAACCTAAACAGCAGGATCAATGATATCAACCAATGATATCAACGACCATAATAACAACATATTAAGTTCTCTCTGCTGTTCGCAGTCCTTGCCCTGCATTATCCGTTTAACCCTGAGAAAAGCCCCCTGAGGCAGCAACTACTGCTGCCCCCACTTTACAGATGAGCAGGGGGCTGGAGGTCGGGCGAGGTGCTCTCGGGAGGAGCACCACCTGTCCCAGCACCCCGTGCGTGCTCTCCACCAGCACCTGCAGGGCCTGGGTCAGTGGTCCACACGCCAGGCCAAGCCAGCTGTGCGCGGCCCTGACTTCTCATGGAAGAGAACCTCCCCCCGTGCTGTTAGAGGCAGACACCTCTTTCAGATGTCACCTCTTCCAGGAAGCCTGCCCTGAACCACCCCCAGCAGCCCATTTCTCTACCCTCTCCATCTCCCACGTGCTGCAGTGGTGGCCATTACACTTCAGTGATTCCGCCATCTGTACGCAGATCCGCTTTTGATCACAAGTGGGAATTTACAAAACGGAACCGGATAACAACCTGCTCCCCGAACACAACTGGAGGACGTGTGCTGGCACCCTTAAGGGCCTGCTCCCACAGGGAGGCGTGTGGAGGCTTCGGGTGGAGGAGGGCCAACCGGCCAGAGTGCAGGCGCGGACGCAGCGGCCTCAGCTGGCCTAGCGCCCCTCTGGCCCTCCGGGACACCTGAGCTGAGGCCTCAGGGGACACGCGGCAGACAGGAGCCACGCCGGGTGTGCCCACCCGAATCACTGCCGCACACGAATGTGAGCATGTACAAGGGTGGCGGTCTTAAGCCGTTCACTTTGGAGGTGATTTGCTAAGCAACAGCAGGCAACAGAAGCCCTGTGTCACCTTCCCTGACACGAGCGTGCACACCCAGCGGCGTCCTTCTCAAGTTCTCAGCGTGCAGCCACACTCACACGGCCAGCTATGCACCGGGCACCACCCGGGCCCGGGACTCGGCAGCGAAGACGGACCAGTCCCTGTTCTCCAGAGCTCACGCTGCAGCGGGGGGCCGGGGGGGGGGGGGGGGGGGACCCGGCCATACAACAAACCAATTTTTATGTCAGGCAGCCCCAAGAGCAACAGAGAAACAGGAAGCGAGGTCAGGGTGCTACCACACCCAGAACAGTCAGTCTCTTGCTACAGGGATATTTAAGTGCAGACCTTGGGGAGAAGGGCAGACAAAGATCTAGGGGTAGAACATACTGGGCCAAAGAATCAGCAAGAGCAAGAGCCCGGAGACTGAAACACGCCAGCGGGGAGGAGGGGAAGGGTCTGGGGCAGGGCGGTGGAAGCAAAGAGAGGAAGAGAGAAGAGGGAAGGACCAGACTATGTGGGGCTGGGAGGGGGAATATATGCAAGGAAGCCCGAGGGCCAGAGGCGACACAACCCAGCTTCTACGTTCCGCACCGCGCCCCCCCCAAATCCCAGGACACGCCGAAGACCAGTCCCCACCAGGGAGCAGGTGGCTCAGAGCTGGGGGGTCTCTCCTTTGTCTACCTTTCCTGGAGATGAAAATGAGCTTGTCACCGTTGAACAATGGCCAGGCTGGACCAGGAAGCGCACGCGGCTGCCATCACAGGTGGTCTTCTAAGACACGCTCTAATGGCACCTGTGAGCATGCCACCTAAGGAACCCAATCTAGAGACAAGCCAACCCTGTCTGAAGACTTTTTTGAAAGGGGACTTTTTTGGCCTAATGGAGCCTGAAAATAAACAATATAGTAACGCTGTGCTGGGTAAAGCCACTCTGAAATGTGGGCCTGTGGTGCGTTTGGTAAATGGAACGCAGAATTGACGGCCCTCTAGGAGGACGTGTGGCACCTGTGTCGATCACGGACCACGGGTGCTTTTCTCCTTACACATCACTGTTCATTTCAGTCACTCATTCATGCGCTTCGTCTGGAAGAGGCGCTGCTCTAAGTTGGAAGATATTTATTTTTACCTGCAGAATCATTTTCAGGGAAAAGCAGAAGGAGGTGGACTGTATGGGCCACAGGGAAATGAAGTCAGGGCAGAAAGACTGAACAAAGAACACAGTCTGAGAGGAAAGGGTTCTGACTAAAAATGCAAGACATGGGGCCCTGGTCCCATCTGTTTCCTCTGCCAAATCCTTGGATCTTCCCTGAATCCCCACAGTGTCCGCCCCAAGTTCCAACCGCGGTACCCGGCCTGCTTAAAGGTGTAGGGGCCGCAAGCTTACCCAACACAGACTGTGGCCTTCCTCAGTTCTCCCTTCACAGTTGGACAGTGTGACAAGTTTCAAAGGCCAATCTGTTTTCTATTTAGGACTCTTAACAGACATTCCTTTTTCTTAAAGCAAATATCAAATCCCTTCCTAGAAGCTGTGAGGTCCAGGGTGCTCTGGGCCACCCTTCATTCCTTCACTCTGGGTTCTGCCAACACCAGCCGCTCCTCAGGACCTGAGTAGATCCTTTGTGCCTGCTGTCTTTGACGGTGACAACGTTAGGTGGGGTCATTGGTCTCAGCACACCACAACTTGGCCCTTCTGTACTGGGGACACTAAAAGGCTACTCTTGGACCCCAGAACTCAACTTAGCACTGTTCTTGATCCAAAGACCCCCAAGCTGTGACCCACCCACAACAGAAGAGGGATTAGCTCTCAGCACAATTAGTTCTGACTCCACCAGCATCCTGTCCCTTCCTCGGACCGTCCAAAGGCCTATGTCACAACTTCTGCCAGCTGTATGTCCTTGGCGACATCAAGAGAGATGCCCCTCTCTGAAACCAGGGCACCACCTGATTCCAACATCCAGCTTTTCTCAGTGTTAACGTGTATCAGTCCAAATTACCAGCTCCAAGGAAAAAGGTGACAAGACCAACGTGCGGAGTGACTCTCTCGGGCCAGCCACTGTGTCCATTAGCTCTTGGCAGCTCCCTGAAGTTTACACGGCAACTTGACACAGTGAACACTGAGTATGTCCCTACGCCACAGGTGAGCAGGGAGAGCCTTAAGGAGATTGCAAACCCAAGGTCAAACGGCTGTTAAGTCCAGACAGGTCACCCCTCCACCGCCCATCAAGACCCTCAGCTCCTCCTGCAGAAACTCTGTGCCGTCTGCCAACCAACTCACCTGCTCTAGGACACCCATCAACCATCAAAGCAGCCTGCCCCAACCGGCCAGCTCACGGTTTCCCTTCAAAGAAACAGAAGCTGCTTCCACAGGAAACAACTTTTATTTGGGAATGCATTGACCACGGTCTGCATCACCATCCATCAGGAGGAGAGGTGGAAGGGTTGTAAGCTAAATGTCAGCCATCAGTTGAGGTTTGGGCAGAAAAAAAAAATTAAGTGTCTTTGACCACTATACTTTTAAACATGTGGAAAATAAATTTCCCCTTACATCTCTAGGAAGGTCCACATCGCCTGTGCTAGAGGTAACACTTAGGACATGGTCACAGTCCTTCAAAACACAAGGAGATGGGAAGGATTAAAACAAAGCAATCATAGTATTGGTCACAAATACTGGACAGTTCCTAGGGAGAAGGGAGCCACCCTAGTCAGTGACTGACAGCCACGGTCACAGTCCAGCATGGACAAGGAAGTGTCCGGTCATCCCTGTGAGGAGCTCCTCTTACCACACCATTTGTCAGGTGGTAAAACTGAGGCTGGGTCACATCACATTCTGGCCAAGGGCATGTAACTAAGGAAGAGTGCCAGGATTCGGCCTCAGACTGAGCGACTGAACGGCCAAAGCCCTCAACCATCACATACAGGAGCCACAAAAAAAGGGAAACATTTTTCATTTCAGGTTTACCACTTAAAAGCAATTTTTACAAGGGGGAAAAATTCCAATGTTCTGTATCCTAAGAAGAACATTCCCTTCCAGACTTAGTTTTAAAGCACTGTGATACCCACTCAGGTGGGTTCCCACCTGGGGCCCCATCAAACAAACATTATAATTAGATCCATGAGTAAATTGCCACAACAAATCTGGAAGGGGAAACGTGACTGTTCTTTTGAGAACACAGAACTGTCACTTCCAATCAGGTAACAGTAACAAATGGTGAGAATGTGGCTCTGGGAGCTACACGCATCTGTTTGCGTGTGAACCAGGGCGAGCGCGTCTGCATCATTCCCTCCAGCCGCAGCCCGTTCCCGGAGACAGGGGACAGGCTCTCGAAAACGGTTGGACCATCTTCCATTTACACAATCCTGTCCCGATCAGTACTGAGAGGAGGATTTTTGCTTCTAGGAGGCACGAGACACTCTGTTTAGCACATGTGACCTATGTGATGACATGAAGGAAAAACCAGAATCTTCTTCCCTTCTCAGATCTGGACCCACTTCATGGCCCTGAGGAAGAAAGAGTCACCTCCAGGATCATGTTCAAGTTAGCCAGTGACCTCCCATCCTGTGAGACCCTCAGCCCCACGTACTCTCAGTTACCCCAAGGAGACGCCAGGCACGTAAGAGACGCAAACAGCCAGGCGGCTGAGCGCGAGAAGGCTGGGGCTCAGGGCTCCGCAGGGCAGACGGGAAGCCCGCCCCCAGCACTCACCCTACCAGCTGTGTGACCACCTGGGCAAGTGACTGAGCCTTGGTTACGTGCAGCACGTGCCCTAGAGTGACATCAAGCACACGTTTAGTTTATCCACGCGCAGCTGTGTGCACGGACCAGTGCGCACATGACACACCAGACCCGCACTGAGAGGTAACGGAGAAAGGAACACCAGTGCCGTGTGTGACCCCCAGATTCCTCTCCGCAAGCCTGTGTGCCAAGACATGCACAACCGCAGCGCGGGCCGCTGCTCCCCCAGGGTCTAGATGAGAGGTGCAGGGCCTGACAGTGTGTGATAGTGCGGGTGTTGACATGTTAGCATGGGCGCTGAAACAAGCCAGCTCTCAAGTGCCTGCCAGCCATTCGTGTGGGGTTTGACTTCAGCATCGCCGTCTGTCCACGGGTGGAACCACCAGCACCCAAAAAATGATACCTTCCTGAGGGATTTTCTGGAAAAATTCTAACTTCCGGGGGCTCTCACCGTCCATGCTGGTGAGAACCCAAGCCCCGCAAGAGCCAAAAGAACCACAACAGGGGCTACAAAGTCCTAACAGGTATCATCCAACGTCACCCACGTGACTCGCAGGTACAGCCAGGACCAGCGGCTGTGCCGTCCGCGCAGAGTAACGAGCAGTACTTCCAGGGGCTGGCGGTCCCACCCAGATCCGTGAGGACACAGAGGACCCTGCAATCAATGTCCTTAGAGTTTCCCCAATGGAGACACTTGAAACCCAACCCAACAACTATTCAGCCCAATCAAGTGACCCGGAGATGCCCAGGCCAGGATCCGGATCCCAACAGGCCATCAGCATCCTTGAACTGACAAGAGACGTCTCTTGAGGCCACCAAGGACTCAATCACAAAGCCGCTTGCTGAGAGGCCTGGCAAGCCTTCTCACAGGAACACAAAACACCACCCCAGGCTGTTGGAGAAACACGAATGACAGGGACGAAATCTTAAAAGTTAACTCTGCTTTTTGACAATGGGCCTATCTCCACTGAATCTCTTGCTTTAGCTTATACTGACGCCCTCCTCAAGGCTCCTTGTTCCCCCCGCTGCTCCGGGTGTGCACCCTTAACCTAAGCGGTCCTGATGGATCCCATGCTGACAGCCAAGAGCACTGTGCTCTGCTTCACCCCTACATGAAATCAGCCACGGAGAGCTAAAAGAAACCAGCACGAATTTGGATGCTCCAGCAGTAACAAAAGACAGCCAAGGCAGACCTAAGACACCTCCCAGGATCTGTGCTCCGTCATGAAACTTAGCACCTAACACTCCTCTAACCAGGGACGGGCGGAGACAGCTGCTTTCCAGAGAGAAGACAAGAGGGCTGGAAACATCCATGCTCACAGGATTTGAGGTCAGAACCAAGAATGACCCCCTGTCCTGGAAAAGTCAATGCGCTGCTGGCTTCCCATGACAGGCACTTTCTCCCCTTGGCTCTCTCCAAACGCCCTGCTGGTGAATGCTGCGCCACTCATAAGCAACTGTCGTTGGCACATGCCACATATCAGAAGCCTGGACCCCATGTCCTCAACTCATGGGAAAGAACACCTAACTCTGGCTCAGAAGGCCCATTCTCCCAACCTTCACTCACCACGGATTCCACCCAAGGCCTGACTCCAGCCCAGTGCCAAGGCTGGCACGTGACCTGGGCTGGGTCCACCAGAGCGTGCAGTCTCCCTGGCCAAGCGCTGGTTCCAACATGAGCACGCTGGGTCAGAGCAGCTACAGGAAACCTGCGTACAGCCGCGTGGTGCAGAGGCAGGGGCCCTCCCCCATGCCACGCTGGATTTGAACTACAAAGGGCCCCAGTCCCAGAGCTGCTGCGTTCCTCCTATATTCAGAAGGGGAGCCTGGCCTGTCTCATGATGAGCCAAGATGGAGCAGGAGCAGGGAAACATCAAGACAGAAAGATAGGGGCGCCTGGGTGGCTCAGTCGGTTAAGCGTCCGGCTTCGGCTCAGATCATGATCTCACAGTTCATGGGTTCAAGCCCCATGTCGGGCTCTGTGCTGACAGCTCGGAGCCTGGAGCCTGCTTCAGATTCTGTGTCTCCCTCTCTCTCTTACCCTCCCCTGCTTACAATGTCTCTCTCTCTCTCTGTCTCTCAAAAATAAATTAAAAAACATTAAAAAAAAGAGAGAGAGACAGAAAGACAGAGAGGAAAAAGGAGAGAAACAAAGACTTACAGACAGACAGACAAGCACACACTAATTATGCCTTAATACCAAGTCCTTGATCAAGCATTGCCTGAAGTCAGAAAAACATTTATCAAAGTCACCAATAAATTCCCTCTTAATATAAAACAGTAATTTTTTGGGCTTCCTGCCTTAATATGAAGTCAACTACCCTTTTCTTTTCCCCCCAACAATGACTTCTACAGGGACATCAAGCCAAGACCAGGCAAGAATTTTAATCAATCATCATTAGTCCTCTTAAAAGCCACCTAGGCGTTTTATGAGATCACAACTAGAATCATAATTATTTTTGTAATCTGACCAAATTTTAATGCTTATCTTAACAATGAACAAATACAAAGTTCTTTTTACAAGAACATTGAACAGGGACGTGTTCCGGCACACACGTACAAGGTTCTATTAACACGCTATAGTAGGGCCTCAAGAGTCCACCGACAGATTCAAGGCAACAGAAAGATACCAGACACAGACCCTGAAAAAGAGAAAGGAAGCATCACAAACTGAGGGAGACCAAGTGTTACTGAAGAAGGCAGAACTAAGTAAGTGCTTAATTAGCGAGCTGCAGGGAGAGATTGGGGGCCAAGTCAGAACCTCTCTCCAACTCTAACACTAAAATAAACTCCCAAGGTATTAAAGAGACTTAAAAATTTTAAGGAAGTCCAAGAAAGCACTGTATCTTAGGAGCTGTAACAACTTTCCCAATCAATAGACGAAAACAGAAAGAAAAGTCCACCAATGTGATTAGGTGAAAATCTTTAAACATTATAGGTCAAAACACAGAAAAATGAAAGGAAAACAAGAATTTGCCATAAAAGTGGCCACGTGTGACGACAATTCTTATAAATAAGAAGCACAACCAGTCAAAAACAGAAAGGCCTCAAGATCTGATAAGAAAAAAAATAATCAAGACTGGCAATAAATGGACTCTTTATTGCAACAAAAACCAGCACAGATGGTTAACACATGGGAAAAAGCCCACCGCTACGGAAGCCGAAACGTGCCATCAAATTAGCAGAGTGAAATCGCTAACACTCAATGTGGGGGAGAGGGAAGCCGACCAGGCGTGCCCAGGAAGCCCACGTCGACGTGCTCTTGCCAGAACGCGCGCTGGCAATCTCTGCCCAGAGCCCTGAAAGGCCTAGTGACCCCTCTTCGTAGGAGCTGACCCTAGAGAAGTCATTGGAATCACATACAAAAACGTGCACGTAACGATGATCACCATAGGGGGCGCCTGGATGGCTCAGTCAGCTCCGTGTCCAACTCTTGGTTTTGGAGCAAGTAAGACCCCAAGGTTATGGGACCGAACACCACGTCAGGCCGCACACTGAGCATGGAGCCCACTTGAGACTCTCTTTCTCTGCCCCTCTCCCCCTTCTCGTGGTCTAAAATATTAAAAATTTATGTACGTGTGTATATGTATACACATACATATGTGTGTGCGCGTGTGGACATAGATCTAGATGCAAGTAGGAGACGTGATGTGGCCACACAGACTGCTAAGGAAAAGCATTTAACGGCATGTAAAAATGCTCATGATGTCATCCCACGTGAAATGAGAGAATGCAAAGTGATATACATAGAACGTTCCAAATTTTTTTTTTTTATACACACACACAAAGATAAAAGACTGGAAGTAAGTACTTCGAAAATCTGAACAGTGGCTCTAGCCTAGTAATGGGATTAAAAGTGTTCTTTTTTCTTTCGTTGTCCTAATGCCTGCTTTTAAAATTCTAATAAATTTACAGCTCTCTGCAATCAAAATACACACACACTTCAGCAGAAACTGCCTTGGTCTATTAAGTGCACATTTAGTGGACATCCTCTAGGGACACAGCACTGAGCTAGGTAAGCTTTGGGGGACAAAAGTGAGCCCTCTTGTCCTCAAGGTGCTCACAGTCCAGTGAGCTCGATACGACCCAGGAAGCGGTGTTGCACAATTATCAAGTCTACTAGACAACCAAACGCTAAATGCGGAGACAGATGTCGGCTCCATCTGGTTACCCCACATGCCACACACTGAACGTGCTTGCCGGGCTTCTTGGCACACAGCATCGCTCGATGAACGTTAGCTCCCGCCAGCACCCCCTCTACAGCCAGGGCAGGGCAGCGTGCCTGGCATCCACTGCCTCCTCCTTCCTCCAGGGCGGCAGCCCAGGCTTGCTCAGGAAGGCCATGCTCCAGGCCAGAAGGTCACGTCGTGCCGCCCTCACGTGCGTGGTGCCCCGACAGACACCAGCCGGTAAGTTGTTAACCCAGGTGTGAGACGGGGCCTCTGAGAGCGCTCCTTAACCCCAACACAGACGCAGGCTTCAGCCCTATTCGTGCAGACGCATGTTCACACGAAGGCTTTGAAAATAAGAACTCATAAACCGTAACTGACTGCCTCTCTTTGTCCAGGCCAGTCTTTTGGAGAAACCAACAGCGAGAGGAAACTGCTGAAACAGGGGTGATAGACATTTATTTAACGAGATTTGTGTCGGATTGATGTGAAAAAACCAGAGATCTATACTCAAAACGTATAGTACTGGGAAATATATATGTAAAGCAGTTCTGTTATCTAGGCATCCAGAGGTAGCCTGTATTAGAGAGAGATCGAGTTTTAAGTCACGCATATCCCTCCCTACCCCCCAGCAGAGATTCAAAGTCCTACAGAAACAGAAAACTGTACTTTTCCAATAACCCCTAAATTGCTGTTTATTTCCAAATCCTTACCTGCTTTGCTTCAGTTCCCTGAGGCTTCTATACCCTGCCACAAAGAACTGGGAGCATAAATCAGAATCTATACTCAAAACATTTACATATACACCCAGACCAAATTTACAACCTAGGTTTTCATCCACTTTCCATGGTGTTCAAGTTTTTCTGTTCCAAACACTGATTAATTTCCCTTTCAATAAAAGAAGCGTGGAGCACAAATCTGTTCTACCCAGAGGGCTCCCATTCCTTCTCCTGAGCTATTCTGAGGCTTGCCACTCCATCAGAAAGCAAGGACCCTGAAGAACAGCCCAGCGTTGTGCAGGTAAAAATCTATGAATACAGGCGAGGGACTCGGGAAATTGGAAAGGCAGAAGCAGTCATTTCCATAAGAAAGCTCCCAGCTCACTCCAGCTGTGGTGCTCAGGGGACAATTTGCCCGCACTGCCCTCACCCAACACGCCCAAGATGTAGCTCAGAAGGTGCCAAGGTATCGCTGCCGCTTCCTAACCAATCTCCGATTGAGTGCCGGAGGCCTGGGGGCCAGGCTCGCTCACAGCACGCTGCAAGCCTGAGCACGGTGCCAGCTGGTTCCGAGCACCTCCTGCCAAGGCAGGCGCGGAGCAGGGATGGAGCATTCAACACTTTGTGTCTGAGTTCCCTCAACCTCTTCAACACTAGAGACGGCCAAAGAGAGCAAGGAAGGAAAGAAAAAAATGCAGAGAGAGGTTCACTTCCAATCATCTGCCACGGGGCCATCTGATGGGGTCAACTGGAACACAAAGCTAAGGAATGACAAAAAAAAGAGGCAGAGCAGAAGATAGACATTCGAGAGAAATAGAGAGACCAAAGCCAGGGCAACTAAAGAGAGTGAGAGACAGGAGGAAGAGAGCAGAGGAGGAAGGGGAGACATAGGGGACAGAGACATACATGCATGTGTGCGCACACACAGAGACAGAGAGTGGGGGGAGGGGGAAGAACACCAGTAACCGAGAAAGAGAGAAGGGAGCCACACATGCCACATGGGGAATCAAGGCCCAGAGGAAGCAGCGCGTCATTCGGTCGTCCGATCAGCAGGGATTTGGGCGCCCACTAGACTTCTCGGTAGGGAGACAGCTGTTCCGAAAATATCATCAGTCCCCAGGGCAAGAGATGCGTCAGTGTAACAGAGTGGTGAGTCCAGAGGGAAAATGAACATTCTCTGTCCAAAATCACCCCCAAATCATTGGACTAGAGCCAAAGGGTAGTTAGTCTCTAAAGAGTGAAACATTTTGAGGCATAAAATTGAAACACTCAATTGTTAAACTCAATTAGGCAGGACACCAAAAATACGAGGGCTCAAACAACATCAACCAAAGTAAGAATAACTAATCTTCATCCAAATTAAAAACAGGTGTGTCGGGGCCCATCCAGCCAGAAGTGCTGTGTGGCCTTTGGGACCCTGCTTCCCCTACTTGAAAATGTGTGCGCCTGACTGCCTGACCTAAATGGATCAGAGACTGGAGTTAGTTCTCCTATTATTCATGCCACTTGGTAACTGCGGCTTCAGTAAATGGGCAGACTTTCTTATTGAAACTTCCTCCCTGGTTAGAGGCACCTTACTCACTGACTATTGTTTAAACCTTTAAAGAAAAATAGCCTTGTCATAAGCTTCAGTTAATATTACACTATGTACGCAAAATAAGACTCTTGCTGATGTATTTTTTAGTGATGAATTATGTTTTTTGATCTTCTGTATTGTACTTCATTTCTGTCTTTAACTCTCTGTTCTCTCTTCCGTGAAAACAATGATCCTTTCTGAAAGATGAGATTCCTAAGAAGTTGCAAACAATGTAATCATTAAAAGAAAGATGTAATCACCTATGGTATATAAGACACCAAGTTTCACAGTAAAGTGTGGTCTCTTCCACCATTCATGTTGTCTGTGTTCTTTCTTGTAGATATTTCGCCGACACCAACCCCCTACTCAGACCCTTAGACTCTGGTGCGTGGGCTGGTCCCCCGCACAGGTGTGCTTCAAGGACACCGGCATGAAAGTGAAACGAGAATGAGAGAATATATCTGTACCTCACGTATCAGTTTAGTATGGGTATACTGTCTAGAATATACAAATAACCCACACTAAATAAAAAACACAGCCAATTCACAACAAAAGGGCAAGGGTTTGAAGTAACAGCTCTGGAAAGACAATAAATAAATAGCCAGGGAAGGGGGAGGGGGGGAAAGAGGTGGTGGTGATGGTGGAGGGCACTTATGGGGAAGAGCACTGGGTGTTGTATGGAAAACAAGTTGACAATAAAATATTATGGGGGAAAAAAAAATAAATAAATAGCCAGGAAGCACATGAAAAATCATCATCACATCATTTGCATCAGGAAAATGCAAGTCAAAACCACAAGGAGATGGCATCTCAGCTCCCCTAGGACATCTACAACAAGGGGCACAGAAGATAACATGTGCCGGCAGAGATGGAAATAACCAGAATCCTCATTCGCTGCTGGTGGGAGGTGCCCTTTGCAAGACAGTGGGGCAAACCCTCAACAAAGGAAATACTTCCCACTTGATCCAGCAACGCCACCCGTAAGTGCACAGCCAAGAGGAATGAAACGTCTGCAAAGCCACTTGTGCACCAACATTCACAGCAACATTACTCACCAGAGGCAAAGACAGCACCAGCGTCCATCAACAGAAGAATGGGTCAACAAAATATGGTAGAGCCATTACAATGGAATATTACTGAGTCATAAAAAAGAATGGAGTACTAATATGTGCTATTACTTGGATGAATCTTGAAAACATTACGTTAAATCAAAGAAGTTAGACATAGACTGTACCATTCAATTCACAAGCTAGGCCTAGAAAGAGCAAATCCAGACAGACAGGAAGTAGATTAGTGGTGGCCCGGGCCTGGAGGGAGGGGAAGGAGGGCTGCTTCCTGGGAGGAAGACAGAACCAGAGAGACAACTACATAAATGAGAACCTAACTGCAATCCGGCTAAGGGTAACCAACCACCCACCCACATGCTGAGAAGATCACCTGCCCCTGGGCCTTCCGACTACCCAGCCCCTGTACCCCTCAGGCCTTGTGCCCTTGGCTGGAGCCTACAAGCCACTCAGAAAGGGGAAGGAATTGGCTGATTTTGTCTCTGATTTCCTAAGAGGTTCAAGCAAAGACTATGGTCAGTCAAAGGCCCTGAGGAAAAGTGGTATTCCCCTGTAACTGGAGGAAGAGACCAGCCCATGGGGCTAGAGCACAAAGAGAAGGTAAAGAGGTGCATGGATGTGGGGAGGGGGCTGCAGAGACCACAGGCCAGCCTATGCTGAAGCTAGCAGAGATCGGGAGCAATGACAGGCCAGTGAAGGATACGACTCAGTGACATGATGGTATAAATCGATTTGTGTGTGAAAAAGACCAAAACCCATCAAGTTATTCAAAAGATTCAAAGAGGGAGCAGATACAAAAGCACTTCAGGAACTCTGGGCACCTCAGTGAGGGATGGGAATCAAGGAAGAAACGTAAGAGCGGAGTCCTTCCCAGGCGATACAGGGCTCGGCTCAGTGATCGTCCCAAGGACACTGTCTGCGAACGACTACCGTGCCCGCTCTGCGGATGAGGATGCTACAGCTCCGAAGGGCAGCCTGCCCATGGCACACAGCTTGCCCAAGGGTATGGCCTGGACCCACTGGGCAGCGGGCCTGACCCCGCAACCTCTCCCCCAGTACCTCCAGGGCTCCCACAACAAGGCCTCATCACACAGCGTCAGCCAGTCCACACCCGTCCTGCACAGGCTGCTCAAAGCCCCTGCCTTGTTCCTGGGATAATGGGATTCACAAGGTAACGGAGTGTTAGCACACGGGTGGCTCAGGCGGAAGGACACTCTGGGCAGGAGCCAGACTTCCTTCGGTTTCAGCGACCCCCTGGGCGGCCCGTAGGGAGATTAAGAGCCAGAGCTGTCCTTCCGTTTGCCAAAGGAAAAGTGAGTCCGGGATTCCACTTTTTAAACCACATCCACTGCGGCAGTAATGAGATCCTGGGAAAGAGGGCAGAGGGATTTTCGCAGGCCTTTACAGATGCTTTTCCCCCTTCATGACCATAAGCCCTTGTAAGCACCTTCGCACCAAGGCTTGAAGGTTTCATTCTCAAAATATAAACCGTCAGAGTGCCTATGCCAGGCCAACCGCCGAACACCCACACCAAGGACACTCCAGAAGGGGAGGAGAAGACAGGGCTATGCCAGGAACCTGAACCAGGAACAGACTAAAACACAGCCAGCAACTATCGGGCTATAGGGTTAATTAACAAAAGAGGCCCAGCTGGTTAAGAAACACAGCCAACATCTTTACTGACACCAAGCCCTCGTATAACCCATAGGAAAAATTATTTTAGATGTCAAGGAAATGAGCTGGTAGTTCACCAAAAGGAAATTCAATTTATAAATACGGAGGGGGGGGGGGGGGAAGTATTCCATCCCCATGGCAACCCAGGAACTACACATCAAATACAATCAGCTAGATTTCTGCCTACTGGTGTTTAAATGGTAACCGTCCATTAATGCTGCAGAGTGGCCAGCCAGACCTGTGTCTGGGGACATTTCCAAATGGGCAGATCCCCAAGGAACAACATGGCAATCCATCACGGAAGTCAGAAAAAACATAGCACTTCACCCAGCACCTTTATGTATGATAAACATCTTCCTATGTAACCAGAAAACATGGGAAAATTCTGTACACAAAAGACATTCTCTGCAGCATTTTGCAGTAAAATAACACTTTAGAAAAAGTCTAACACAATAGGTAATTGACTTAACTCTCGTCCATCCTCCAAATGTAATAACATGCAATTGTTGTGAATTGGCAGTTACGTATAAAAGATTCAAGAAGTCTTGAGATGGATGATTACAGAGAAAAGCAAGGTACAAAAATGCATGCACGGTATGAGCTCAAAGTGTTAGCTCAGGGGAAAATCTTCTGAACCAAGTCCTGTTTTATTTTCTCTAATGAACTGGCATCGTGTGGTGGAGAGCGACCAAGCTCTGGAGCTTGAGAGAGTCAACGCCATACCCTGTTTAACCAACCTGGTTAAATGGTGTCCTCGTCACCAAGGGTAACCTTCAAAGGGCTTGTTGCAAGGGGAAAAAAAAAAAACCAACCCTTATTCTTAAAAGCCCCTACTGCTACTTGTGGCCCAAATCATCCCCAAAGGATTGAGAATAACACTAATTCTCACTTGCAGCTGGACTGTCTACTTTTCTCCAACCTAACTCAAAGACCAGCTTTTGGGGCATTCAACACCTACCAACTATTCATTCGTCAAAAACCCAAACACTGGCGTTCATCTGTGTGCAGCTTTTTTGTTTTTTAAATCTATCTCATAGGAGGTTGGCATTTCAAAAATGCTGAATGGGCCCTCCCAGCACTCGGGCAAGGACGATAGCCCCGTCTGCAAACAAGAGTGCTCACTAAAGCATGAGGGCTGGACCGTGCGATCCTGCTGCCGTGTTTAAGGAGGAATCTTTCCTCAACATTGCTGCTGGCCTGGCAGATGGGTTACTATTGACAAGAATGAGATGATTTGAAACATCAAAACTCTTTTCGCAACTGATAAATCACGGCTTGACTCTTGGCCCAAACAGCAAGCCGAAAACAACGATGTTTCTCAAGTTTAAGAACCAGTTCCCCATCCAAAGAACAGCAGCCTCGAAGCCATCTTTCAAGGTACTTCCCCGAGAAATTCCAACAAATGAAAGCTCACTTTTAAAGTTCTTTGGCTTCGATTTTTAATTTGGACAACCCAATACGTTTCTAGAAGGTGTAGGGCTGCTTCTGTGCTACAAGAGCAGGGATGAGTAGTTTTCAGAGGTTTGTGTGGCCAACAAAGCTGGGAACGTACACTGACTGTCCCTTTATATAAGAACTTTGCTGACCCCTGTCCAACAAAGAATCAAGGCAACTCATGTGAGTCACTCTTATGGGTCCAAACTGACTCAGCGGGAGACAGGACTGAGCTACCTGTGGAGGTGTCAGCACGAGACCGGGGGCACTACAGAACTCGGAGGCACCCCAGTACACCCCTTCTGATTCGGCTCAGGGCACCACCCCATGGAGACTGGCTGCTCACCCAAGGAAAGCAGACCCCTCCTTCAAATGCTAGGTGGTAAGTCACTCTGATGGAAGACCTCTGGGCAGGACAGAAAGTATCCTACTTGACTGAGGAAAAGGTTAGGTGAGAGTATAGAAGACACCATTCTTCAAAGGAAGAGAAAGAGGGTAAGTAGAACAGGGTATTTACTGGGGGTATCTGATATGCTCTGCTGGGAGCAAGTAGTTTTAAAAAGTATCCTAGTATTTAAATAACAGCACTCCGGATCTGATCAGCCACTTGGCCTCAGCAAAGTCAGACCTCGGTTTCTTGGCTCTACTGTGTACCTAATGTGGAGATGACGCTAGACACGGTTCTGGGTCCAAGCCAAGCCTAAAATTTTAGGACTGTCCTCCACCCCCATGATCCATTCATGGCTGAGCCCAGATTATATTTACAGAGTATTGACAATGTGCCAGGAACCTTGCTGGAGCTTCGGGTGCAGGCCAGTAACCCTGACGGCATCCCGGCCACTATGGAACTTACTAGACCCTAGCAGGGAGACTGAAAACAGGCCCAGCAACGGAGCTGTAGAACCCATCGGGAGTTCTAACAAGCGCGGTGCTGAGACACAGCAGTGAGGGGCTGCCGGACTAGGACAGACAAAGAGGGCCTCTCTGGGAAGGGGACGGGCTCCAGGCCAGCCCTCACGGTAAGGACGAGCCAGGCAGTTAGGCTCTGGTTGGAGGGACGGGGAGAGAGCCGCATTCTTTTCTATAGGAGCCCGCGGACCTGCTCTGAGAAGTGAAGCGGCTGCCCGGACCGCTGCGCTGAGAAGGGCTGGGAAGTGCAGACGGGGCGCACTGGGAAGAAGTGTCCCGTCTGAGGGGTGACGTCTGCTCCAGGCTCAGGAGGATGAACAGCAAGCGGTTTCAGTGTCTGTCCTCCGTTTACAGAAACTTCCAGGAGTGCTTCTCGCATGGTGACCTGTGGGCGGCTCACCTGGAGATCCTCAGTCAGAGCGCTGATTCTGAAGGAACGAGGCTGCGGTAGGACAGGTGCGTGTCTAACGTGCTCCCCCGTGACGCCCAGAGGCTTCACTCTGAACAGCAAGGGTCTGGAGAACCTTCTCTCGTTGGTCCCCACAGGTTTGTCAGAGTGAGCACCAGCTCCCAAAGCTGGACACAGAAGGACACTGGAGAAGTGTTGACCGGAGTTGGGGTGTGTGCGCCCTCCACTGCTACGAGAAGGGGTCCCAAAGACTCGAGCGGATAGCAGAGCAAAGAAAGCATCGCCCTAGAATATGACAAACGCTGCATGTATGTCTCACCCGTCTTCTGCGGAACCGCTCCATCCTTACTGCATGGATGATCATGGGAGGAGGGGCAGGGGGACAGAGACAATGCCAGCTCTTACAGACACCCCAAAGGGTAGCGTGCATCCTGTGTTTGGACCCTGCCACATTCCTGGTCCATAATCCTAACTGTTAAAACCATCAGCCAAGTCCAAATTTCCTTCCAGAAGACTGATCCAAATTAGTTCAGAATCAAGGGCGGGGGCAGACCCAGCTGCCTGCAGATAAGATCAGGTGGCCATTTGACTCAGCGGAAAGTAAATATCCCCAAAACCTAGAGAATCAGTGCAAGGCACAGAGTTTCCCCATAAACCAAAGCCCCTTGCTCAAATCAATAGAGACTGTCCTGCTCTATGGCATCCCAGTCGGCCTCAAGAGCGGTCTCCCACATCCCCAACCATCTACACATTCTTCTCTCGCTCTCCCTGTCTTTCGTTTAAACTCACAGAATTACAGGGGCACCTGGGTGGCTCAGTCGGTTGGGCGTCCGACTTTGGCTCAGGTCACAAACTGACTTTCGTGGGTTCGAGTTCCCTGTCGGGCTCTATGCCAACAGCTCGGAGCCTGGAGCCTGCTTCGGATTCTAGGTCTCCCTCTTTCTTTCCCCCTCCCCTGCTCACACTCTTGCTCTTTCAATACTAAATTAAAAGATTTTTTTTTAAGTTTTAAAAAATAAAAGTTTTTCTAAAAATTAATAAACTCACAGAATCACAAAAGCCTTAATTTTTAGAGAATTTACCTTAATAGCGCACATTCATTTTAGGAGGACCGTTAATCAGTCATGAGAACATTCTCCCATTGCAGAGAGGGGATTCACACTTTCCCCCAGCACGTGCCTCACTCTCGGGCCTCTGTGGGTTACAGCTGCCCCAACTCCCGTCTACTCTGTACATCTCTGAGCAGCTGCGTATTACACGAAACACACACAGCACTTTTCAGGTCTCCGGAACGTTGAACAAGACTGCCGGTCACGTAACGTAAGCGTGCGAAGATTCGTAGTCACCAGAATGAATGGTTCCTAAGGGGTTCGACCACTCGCGTGCATGCCAGGAATTCCGGACCACGGATAAGCTGCTTCCTGCCAGGACGCTGGGGGCTGGTGGTTGAGTTCCAGTGGGTTTCCAAGTGTAAAACATAGGGCTCGACTACTTCATTTGGCCAACTGGTGTCTGTTAAAAGGCAGGAGGAGGGCAGTGTAGATAGAAGTGGGCTGGATGCTGGAGGGAAGACAGTTTTCTACCAGATCCAGGGAAGCCTGCTGAGTTCAGACCTCAGAACAAAACCTCTTGCAGTCTTGACAAGATCTGGTCAGAACCTACGTCAGCTCCTCGACTCTTCCAACAGCTCCGGGGAAGAACTTAAACCTCCCGTGCTGTCTCTACCCTGCATCCCGGGCCTGCACGGTCCCAGATGCTTCCTGGAACTCTACGCCCCATCACCAGCCAGGTACGAACAACACAGACTTCAACCGTCTTTATCTCGGGCCACCAGCAAAGGTTTGTGAATGACAATAACGGGTGTTCGTAAAGGTTTTCCACTGAAGGAATAGGGGGTCAAGGCTCACAGATCAGCTGGAAGCGGTGTATCGGGACACTCGGTCCTTGGTGGACTTGAGCACAGGGTCCAGGAGTCCCCACAGCAGCCCCCCTTTGGGAGGTGCCCAGGCTGGGTTCCGAACCCGCCTGGTGTGCAGGCTGGATCCGAAGCCCCAGTCAGTGTTAACCATGCCGGCCCGTAGAGTACGGTCACTGGCCCGGGGCTCTTCCATGAGGTACCGGGGAGGCATGTGGGGGGACACAGCCGGGACCCCACTAAGCTTGTCTGGTTCTCTGCCTGCTGGCTACATTAAAAAAAAAAAATCTTGACGAGACAAAGATCAGTGGGTCAGCTGCAGGGAGCCTCCCGCTGTGCCCATTCGGTTTCTTCAAAACTGCTCGGACATCTCATCCCTCCTCTCTCCACCGGGACAACCCCCTGCTCCCGCTTCAGCCCTCAAAGCAGACGGCACTTTCTCCAAGAACCCTTCTGGTCACACGTGACATTTCCTCAGGGCCACCTCAGGGGACACGGCCTGCGGTACTGTGACCTCCCTACTCGTCTGTCCTCCGTAAGCTCCAGGGACAGTGACCGTGTCTCATGTCCACAGCAAGCCTCCATACGCACGTCAGAGGGCGAGGGCGTGACAAGAGGGGGCAAGAGAGGAGCAGGGAGGATGGAGGCAGCAGCAACAGGGGAGGAAGGGGCAGCAGGAGGGGGTGGGTCACTCGGCCCCTGTGCTCATCCGCTCTAGTCTTCATGTCCGACAGAGACGGCCCAGTAATGTACCACTTGAGGGGACGCATCCATCACACGCTGAGAGAGGAAAGGGGAACAAGTTCACCACGGCTCCCAACACGATCGACTGGGCAGGGAGGAGAAGCCACCAAAAGCAAAGCCAGTCCCTGGGGCGAGGGTACAAAGAGCTGGCTCTGGAGTGGTCCTGGGCTTCCGTGCCGGCTCTGCCCTCTGCCAGCCACGGGACGGTGAGTAAGCTGCTTAGGCCGTGTCTTCACACGCCAGGCGGGAACCTCAGAGCACACAGCCGAGTCCCGTGCTAAGGCTTGTGCCAGGCGCCCACCATCCAGGGCTTGGCCAGCACCCCGGGGAGGAGCAAGCAATAAATGGAGGCACATGACAGCCGGGGAGGGTCAGTCCCTTCTCAGTCGAGATGCCTCGGTCACAAGCCTCGGTCCCAGAGCACAACCACTGGCCACGGATCTCGGGCGCTGTGTTCAATTCCATCAAGGGCTCGCTGCTCTCGCCTGGCTTTTTTTTTTTTTTAAAGCACAGCATGAAAAAAATAAATGAGAAGCACAGCAAAGACGTAGGTGGTGGGGAGGGAATGTGGGATGCTTGAATGGGTTTCGAGTTTTGGTTTTGCAAGACGAAGAGAGTTCTGGAGATCCGGTGCACAACAGCGTGAAAGTACTTAACACGGCCCGAGTGCACACCCAAAAATGGTTCATCCGGTAAACTTCGTTCCGTGTGCTCTCCTACTAACTGTAGTAAAAAATACAAATTACCGAAGGACATAGCAACAACAGTTGCTGCTGCCAGAGCATGCTCTCACTGACTTTTTTTGTGGGGAGCAGCTAAGATCTCAGCTGCCTGGCCATTTTGCTAGCCAGATTTGTCACTCCCTGTCAGAGAAGCCAAAGACCAAAGATCAACTGCCTGCAGGCAGGGTGGTATCGGCCCCTCAGGCGATGTGTTAAAACAATTTAGTCCGGTTCCTCTTTCACTCCAGTCTTAATCTCTTAACCCTGTTTCCTAGCAACCGACCTACCATCAGCTACGTTGTTTGTCCCACCCTGAAAGCCTTTATAAGAGACAGTTTTCTGAATAAACTCTCTCTCTTCTCTGCCTGATCGGAAACCGTGAGTTGTGTTTTTACTCTCTGTGCGTCCCCTTTCCTTCCCCCTGTTTTCTCTCCCTCCCTCAGGAGAAGAACCCGCGTCGATTCTCCGCACTGCCGGTCGGGGCGGATGGAGGTGCGCTCCAAGCCTGCGAGGAGCGCGCCTCCGTTGCGTCCGCCCCGACTGGAGGCGCGCTCCAAGCCGGGATGGGCACGCCGGGACCTGGCGAGCTAGCACACCGCAGCACCCGAGGGTGCCACCGCAGCCCGGGGTGAAAGCGGACAGACGGGCGGACATGCAGCACCTGGCATCGGGTTTAGACATTTTTTTAAAATTTTTTAATATTTATTTACTTTGTGAGAGAGAGAGAGAAAAACAGAGCACGAGCAGGGGATGGACAAAGAGAGCGAGGGAGACACAGAATCCGAAGCAGGCCCCGGCCTCGGAGCTGTCAGTACAGAACCCAACACGGGGCTCGAACCCATGAAAGCCAGTTTGTGACCTGAGCCAAAGTCAGACACTTAACCAAGTGAGCCGCCCAGGCGCCCCTTACTGATTTCCTTCTACAGACATCACAATCCCGGAAGGACAGTACGAGCATTATCTGGATTTCAGGTGCAGGAAAGCAGAGGGCCAGGGAAGTCGCTTTACTAACGTCACACAGGGCAGCTGAGCTGCAGACGTGGGTTCACCTTCTGACAGAGTGACTCCAGAAACCCTACTCTCACCCTTGACTTTCGTTGGCAGAGAACTTTCCAGAACTACTCGGCTGCCAGAAAGGCAACATCAGAAATCCCGGATTTCCAATCCCAAGACCTCGACTCTATTTCCAGCTCTGCCACTTGCCGGCTGCGGAAGCCTGCACTCATGAAGGAAACCTCAGCATCCTCATGTATAGTCGGAAGAACATCTACAGCAGTCACTTCGTGAGGCTACCCCACAGTCAGCCAGACGACCACACTCTGTAACCATAAAGCTTCACTCCCACATGAAGCCCCGGCCCGACCCCTCCACCGGAAGCTCAGGGGGAAAAGCTGCCCCACACGGACAGCCCTTTGAGGCCAACACAGACTGGAGGTTACCCTTTGAATCAAGTTACTTTCTGATGCAAGCAGTGCCTGTCTGCCATGGGAATGGTAGAAAGCATGAAAAAGTAAGAAACATCCTTAACTCCACTACCTCTGTATCGGTGAGAAATTGCTGGAGCACCAGTGCAGCTGGAGCAAAACAAGGACAGCCTGGGGTGGCAGGAGATGAGTGGCGAATGGGAGAAAATAGGAAGGCGGTCGTCAGCACCTCAGGAAAAAAGAAGGATCATAATAACAACAAGAGGTAGAAATCAGATCCACAAAAACAAGGCTGGATAAATGGGGTTTTTTTCATGTTTTTTATTTATTTTTGAGAGACAGAGAGAGCACGAGCAGGGGAGGGTCAGAGAGAGAGGGAGACACAGAATCTGAAGCAGGCTCCAGGCTCTGAGCTAGCTGTCAGCACAGAGTCCGATGTGGGGCTTGAACCCACAAACCCTGAGATCATGAGCCGAAACCGGATGCTTAACTGACTGAGCCACCCAGGCGCCCCATGGCCAGGTAAATTTCTTAAAAGAGGCAGTTTAACACCAACAATATCTGTAACAAAGGCTGACAAACCACACCCTGTGGGCAAAATCCAGCCTATCTATGGTCTGTTTTACTGTAAGCACGGCACATTTCAGGAAGAGGAGGAGGGAGAGAGGCAGCAGAGGACAAGGCACAGACCATCCACAAGGCCCAAAATACTTGCTTCTGGGCCTTTACCTCCGGTCTGAGATACAAAAGACAGTGAGCATTCACTTCCGGTCATGTGAAAGCAAAACGAGGTTTGTTGCACATTTTGGAAGAAAACCCAACAGCCAGGAAGGCGGCTCAGGTACAGGGCAAGGAGGACACCAGGCCATCTCCATCCTGCAGGGACATAGGAGGGACGGCAGGACCAAACTCGGGCAGAGCTGCAGGCAGCACAGTGGGCGCTCAGAACCTACCCAGGTACCTAGGGATCCAGGATGAAGTCTGTGAAGGTAACAGTGGCATCTGAGCTCAGTGGGTTAAGTGTCCAACTTCAGCTCAGGTCATGATCTCTCGGTTGCTGACTTCAAGCCCTACACTGGGTTCTGTCCTGACAGCTCAGAGCTTGGAGCAGGCTTCAGACTCTGTGTCTCCCTCCTCTGCCCCTCACATCCACTCACACTCGGCCTTTTACGCTCTCTCAGGAGTAAATAAACAATAAACGAACAAACAGAAGGGAGAAAGGAAACAAGCAAGCAAGCAAAAAAGAGGTAAGAGAAAGGAGAAATCAAGAAGCGCTACCTCCGCAAATACACCCAAGCTTGTCCGCTAACCTCCGGGACGGGCCCGCCAGGGTGTCCCCACCCCCCACCCACGGAAACCCACCAGCGGTGCTTCGCCTTCCTAACTTGCCGTGTGACCTTGGGCAAGTGACTTGAGCTATTTTCCTTATTCGCAGAATGAAGATGGTACCGGCATCTACTGTGCAAGGTATGAGGATTAAGCACAGGTCTTCATCTAGTACCTGACGCCAAGTTGGCACTACTTAAATGTTAGCTCTTTTTTTTTTTTTTAAAGCACCCTCCCTCCCCAACATTTTGCTGAATGGCCCTATTCAAAGGCGAGGAATTAAGAGTCTACTCCATTGGCCTTCCTTGTGAGTTGAACTTGCACCATAAAGTCCATGATGGCACTCTGTTAACATCCCCTCTCTCAGGGGTTCTGCTATACAGCCCCCAACAAGGGCTTGGAGCACCCAACTAAGAGGTAGAGAGGTGGCATCACTGACAGAATCCTCAGAGAGGTAGGCAGGGCCAGGTCACAAGGCACTCCAGGCACCATGGTTCTAGAACAAACGCAACAGCCACTCAGTGCTGCTCCCCCCAGCGTCTCCCTACAAAAGCGCCCAGGTTAGTTCCAAGAAGCCGGGGGCTCTAGGAAAGCCACGGCCAGTCCGCCTGGCCATCCTCAGGACCTGAGCGAGAGGAGGTCCTCGTTTCGCAGGCTCAGTTAGCCGGAGGACCGTCCTGGGCGCCGAGGTGAAGACTCGTTGCTCTCCCCACCCCTCCCCTGCCCGCTCAGCGGTCTCGGCAACAAGCTTGCCGTGCCTCAGAACCGGCAGATTACTACAGCGCGCCTTGCAGAAAACGCTGAGTGGAAGGAAGGAGGAAAGGGGGGGAAATTCTCCTTCGTGCGATTCATATATGGGCAAGAGTTACAAACAATTCGGGGCGCTAAAATTAATTCGCTCCCTTGCCGATGAGGAGAGGGTAAGCTTTGAGGCAGACTAATAAAAACGTACTTGATGTGTACAGCACATATTTATTCATTTTTAGAAAATCTGCAAAGCTGCCACCCGCCCTGCTCCCATAAAATCTGACCATCCTACTCCGCTCTATTCTTATCCCTGGCTCATTTGCGTAATTTTAACACTGCAGAATATAGCTAGCCTAAGAATATTTTTTTGTAATTACACCCATCACAGGACCTGTCAGTATCTAATGAAGGATAATTTCAGCTATTATAAGAAGCTTAAAAGATCATTTTCATGAATAATTCGTAATATGAATCATTAAATTCAAACAATGTCAGAAATTTCAAAAAAAGTTGGGGGGAGGGAATAGAAAAATATTTTCGGTGTCTAAAAGTACCCAGCCCTCTAAAGGCAGAATCATCTCAGTCACACACACAAACACCACACATGGGGCACATCTCCATCTGAAGGAAAGAAACATGCCAACTGGCTCAGGTCACTTCCTGCTTTTCATCTTTCCCCATTTTCACCCCGAGCCGGAGGACAGAAGTTACATGGGGTGTTATCTGCTCTGATCCCTGCTTAGCGTGCTTACCTCTCCCTCCCTCCAGGAAAGAGAACCTGTCCGACAATAAAACAAACCCACACTGGGGGCAGAACCAAGGGTCAGAGAGATACACGTCCCTGGTAAACTGTTTGCACAGCTGGATCCAGCCACACCTGCAACCGTAGGCCCACTTCCATGGGACAATCCATGTTCTCACTGGCTTAGGTTGGGTTCTGTTGTTTGCCAGAGCAGGGAAATTTTCTATTGCTGAAATAGGGCTCCAAGCACACTGAGGGGAGAGCAGAACCACACTCTCACGGCCGGGGGCGGCCAACGCACAGACTGCCCAGCAAGGCCACCGTGGGAGAGGTGGCTGGGGCCACGGGTAGCCATCTGTGTGTGTGAACGCTGGGGTCACAGGGTCCTCAGGATCTATGATGAGGGACTGGGCTAGATCCTGGCAAAGACCATCACCTGTGAGGTGGCCTGGCTAACAGGTACCCACAATGCATGGCAGCAAAGCCCCCACTTCCACTCCCCTCAGGGAAATGTGAAGACCACAGAACAACTCCCATTTCCCAAAGAAACTGGTCTGTTCCGCCTTGCAGAACATCATGTTCTAAAAGCTGAGTTTTCACTGAGAGAAATAATGTTCATACCTCAGATAAGGGAAGGAGGGAGGAAAGGCCTTGACCGACAGAGGAAGTACTGCATGTATTAGCTATATTAGCAGACTCTGGAATAGTAGGCCCTGCTCTAAAATGATGGTTCTCAAGCTATCGACTGCAGGTCACTGAATGAGGCACAACTCTTTGTTCGGATGGAGCAGAATAGAATACAGACATAAGAACATTCTGCACACAGTAAAGCTTAAGTAAGTAATGTTCCAGGAAGGCAGGGGCCCAAGTCCTTAATACATGAGCGTGTGCACTCAGGACCATCTTTCTTATCATGAGCCATACTCAAAAAGGATTGAAACCCACTTTTGCTGTTGGGTTTTAAACCAAAAGGCAACTGCCGGGCATGCAACTCACGCTTACATGGAGTGACTGTGCATCTGTCCATCTCTCCCATCAAAAGGAAGCCCTCTAGATACAAGGACCATGGTCGTGGGGTTTATTTCAACACCATTTTTAATGGCAAAAGCCTGGAAACAACCTAAATGCCTTCTATAGGAAAATGAGCTTTAAAATTATATTATATTGTATCATGGATAGATCATTGATATGAATATCAAAAGATATTAAGAAGACTGATTTAGGGGCACCTGGATGGCTCAGATGGTTAGCATCCGACTCTTGATCTCGGCTCAGGTCATGCTCTCATGGTTCATGGCTTTGAGCCCTGCGTCGGGCTCTGCACTGACAGCACAGAGCCTGCTTCAGATGCTGTCTCTGCCTGCCTCTCTCTTTCTCTCTCAAAATGAATAAACTTAAAAAAAAAAAAAAAAGACTGATTTAGATCTGCATCTATTGATCTGCACCAAGACTCATGACCTAAGTGATATAGCATTACCTGAGAAAGGCCAAGTAGATCAAGGGTCTAAAAATGTTTTTATAAATTACGTATCTACAATACGTATTTTCAGTTCTTCGGGCCGCAGTCAACATTCTGTTATATCGAGAAAGCGCACACAGACAATACGTAAAACATGGGTGTGGCTGTGTTACAGTAACATTCTATTTACACAAACAGACGACATGCCCACGGACCACAGCATGGCACCCTCGGACAGAGACTCTGATAGAGATGATAACCCCTTTCTTGGGGGGAATCAGAAGGAACAGGTAGAACGTATATACACATGTTTGTCAAACTCTGTTTAAGTTTATATACGTCAATCAATGCTGGTTGTCTGACTCGGGTAGCACGGGGGGAGAGTTACTTGTTCACACATCTCTGTATTGTTGTATTTGTTACAGAAAGTACATAGAAATCAACTTTAAATTTCACTAAAATATTCAACTACTAAAAAACAAGGTCTGAGAAATGCATGGGTGACTCAGTCAGTTAAGCGTCTCTGACTCTTGATTTCAGCTCAGGTCATGATCTCACATTCATGAGATCCGAGCCCCACATTAGGCCCTGCACTGATAGCAGGGAGCCTGTTTGAGATTATTTCTCTCTCTCTCTCTCTGCCCATCACGGAAACACCAAGATTAATTTTACTCCCCTCTCCCCATAGGAAACCAAATGATACAGAAAGAGTAGTTTAAAACTTACGCTCAGGGGCTCCTGGGTGACTCAGTCAGTGGAGCGTCCAAGTCTTGATTTCAGCTCAGGTCATGATCCCAGAGTTAGTATCAAGTCCCACGTTAACCGCAAGCCTGCTTTGGATTCTCTCTCCCCCTCTAGCACTTTCTTTCGAATGAATGAATCAATCGATCAATCTTACCAGGTAGGCACATACAGATGGAGTGGCTCACAGTTTATGCCATCCCAAAAAGATGCCAGTTGAGCCATAAGTCAGGTTTGCATCTGGGCCTCAATTCTAGTTCAATCAAATTCTCACGATATTGACCAATAGCTGAACAACAGGACAATTTTCCAGGGTAAATCCAATCCTGCATACCACAAGGGCACCCTGGATTCACAGGAGAAATAGGCACAGACGCCAAGAAAATGGCTACCTTAGTGCTCAAACATCATGAGGAGGACTCCTGTTCCTCGCAAATGGGACGAGTTCCAAAAGTGGCAAGGAGAAATCATGCTTCACGTTTCCTTTTCCCCATTTCTCCACTGCTAGCCAGGCCAGCGCCAGGGGCTCTCGCGGGGAAAAGCCACACAGTTGCTAATCCAGAAGTATGGCAGAAAGGGCTCACATCCCCTCCTAGCCTTTCTTTCTTCTGTAGCAAGAAAACTTGTTTGCCAGACACCTGACCATGTAGATGGAAAACAGAGAATTTCCCAGCATCCCTGGTAGCTTGGTGGCACCACATGAACATTTCCTGGGCAAAGTGCAGAAGAAAAGTCCGTGAACTCCCAGACTTAGGCACAGAAAATACCCCACATGAAACCGACAGAAAACCAAAGGCCAGGTAACCCGCCTAAGGTCACACGTTCGGCAAAGGGCAGACCTGGGACCTCCGGGGCCAAACCCAGGTTCCCACGTTCACGTCCTAACACCCAAACACCTTCCGGTAAAGGCTGCCTCCGCGAACACAGTTCCACTCTACTTTGGGAATGAGGTGAGAAAGGAGGCGAGACAGGAACAGCAGCCACCCTGCACCGCATCAAGCCCTGCTTCCTGTCACTCGGCACACATGTGACTAACTGGTCGCTGACACTTGACCTAACTTACAGACATACACTACCACTGCCTACTTTACTATTCTATTATTTACTGTGGGTTTTTTCTACGCTATCAGCTCGTCTCTTAACCCATGAAGTCCACGTGTCAAAAGCGGGGGCGGTGGTGAGAGATCACTTAGCTCTCTTCAGGACGGGGCGTCCACCGCAGGAGGAGTCATGGCAGAGCACTGCACCTACCTGGAAAGGCAGGTTCCAGATTGTTCACAACACCTGAGGGTTTCTAAGGGACTTTTCTTTTTTCCCTTTCTACTTATCTGGATCGTCCTACGTTCTCTACAGCGAATATGGCTTCTTCTCTAACAAGAAAACACAAAGTGTTGTTCCACAATAAATTTGCTGAAAAAACTATTTTTAAGCAAGCTACCAGTTCAGCAGCCTGCTTCTGGCCCCTGGGTGTACGCTTGCTTCCTTCTATTCCAAATCCTTCATTTTACACATCGGGAGGAAGCCAAGAGCACAGAAGCAAGGCCTCAAACTGTGCTGCCACCGCTCCTGGCCGCCCGGCAGCGGGACCCCTGCACTCTAATGGAATTATAATGAGACAAACCAGATGCAAATGAAGGCACAAGTAATTAAAGGTAGAAGCGAGCCAGGCCTAAATGGCTCCACCTGGGGGAAGGAGTGGGTGTTTTTGGAGAGATTGGGTCCCTGGAAAAGAAAGAGGAGTCAGAGAGAAATGCAAAGGCAACAAGGAGACTGGCGAGGTGACAAGTGTCAGGTACAGCACATACCTAGAGTGCCTCCTGGCTCCTATGGCCAAGTGCACCCAGGAAGTGCATCGAATGGCTCAATGTCCACGCCCTGTCCCGTTCTGCCCACTGGCTTGGCTGCCTGGAGAAATCTGGGTGCTCCCTCTCCCAGAGCCCACCCTGGGTACCCACCCAGTCACCCCAGCCTGTGGGCTCCAGAGGGGCACACACTGCAACACCATTCACCCACCTGGGCAAAGCACTTGACCACGATGATGACAGTAACAGCCATCTAATACTTACCCAGGGGATGGCAGGGGCTGTAACCCAGCTTGGCCCCTGGCCGTGTTCTGACCTCTTTCGTGTCAGCACCCGCACAGCAGGGACAAAGATCATACGCACCCCACAGCAAGGGTGCCTATCAGGCGGTTAGAGCAGGGCCTGGCATCTGAAGCTTAATCCACGTGAGCTATTGTCATAATGTGCTCAACACATGCATTCTTTCACTCGCTCATCAAAAAGCTGTTTGTCACCTGCCAGGGCTCAGGCATCTGTTTTTGGAAGGTGTGAGCCCAACAGTATCAAAACCCAGTCAGTTCTCCCCACCAGGAGCCTGCATGCTGGTCTAAATGGTTAGTGAAGGCCACGCTCAAGAAAGGAAGAAATAAAAAACTTTAAAGTCGAAATAGGCAGCAATGCTACAGAGCTGGGGGAAATCAAGGTGGGACAGTGAGGACTGCAAAGAGGGGGTGTTCTGGGCAGCAGGAAGATTCTAGACAGAGTGAAGAGAAGGCATACAGGTGAGAAGACATTCCACGGAGCAGGGGAGGGGCAGAGGAAGGGGATTTCTACCAAAACACAGTGTGAAATTGAGGCCGTAAACCAGTGAAATAACCCCAGATCAAGAGATCAGGTTTATCTCTTTACAGGATACCCATTTTTATATCTGGCCCAAGAAAAATCATTTCGACAAGTCACTCTCACCTGAAGCACAAGGCATCATTACCCACACAAGCAAAGCACAAAGACCAGATGCCGGATGAAAGCTCTCATTGGAAACTTCTAACAGAGCATCTTTCAGAACTAGAGTGGCATTTAACAAACAAGCCACCTGTCCGCTTCCTGGAAGGAGAGGAGCTGGACCCCAAATGAGAGGCTGACTGACAAACTGCACAGTTCTCCAAGGCCAAGGCGGCCCTACCAAGTAACGGTGACAACGATCAATGTCCACCCGGCCCTCCGAGCGTACCGGTTCCGTTTCTCGGCCTTCATTTCCCGCCGAACAATAAAAAAGAAATGAACAGAAATCACCAGTTGATACTTGGTATTTCCAGGCAATTGCTCTTGCAATAATTGAGCAGGAGAAGCATCCTCTAGGGGATGAAATCGGGTTCAGCAAATAAAACGTTATCCTTTATGGGAGTCCCGAGAGAGACATGGGCACTTCTGGAGCAAGGGACCAGATCCTCTTGCAGTGATGACCCCCGTGCTTTTAATGAAGCTTTTCTCAATGCTGACAGCACTAAGGGCTGGTTGGGGGTGGTGGGAAGGCAGGGAGGAGGGGGAGGAACTTTGGCAAACCTCCCCCCACCCTTCCCCTCCCACATGGTTTCCATCAGCCTCCCCCTCCCCCAAGCCACCTGGGACCAGGACTGCCGGCTGCCCACCCAATACCCATTATCCCGCCTTCCTCATGTGTCAATGATGCAATCCCATTTCCCAGCCCTCCTCCCAGTCAGGGGAGCCCAAGGGCTAGAAGTAGAAGTGATGGGGTAGGGAGTAGGGTGGGGGGTATCCTGAAAAGCTTCTTGAAGATTATCCCTAAAGCTTTCAATCTGCTTAGAATTCGGCTACGAAATGCGCACTCAGCCCCTCCCCACTTCCACCTGCCTAAAGTACAGATGTAACGGCTGGAACACCATCTACAATTTATATACCACGAGGCAATCAAGAAGATCAAAAGCCATGTATTGAAGATGCTGGAGAAGAAAAAGCAGCCTGAGTTCCTGATGATCATCAAGTCATCACACTAGCCCCAGACAAGACTATGTATCTCTGGACTTGTGATCAGTAAGAGGAAAATCTTGTACAAGTCACTGTTTGGGTTGCTGGTTTTGTTTTTGTTTTTTTTAGGCAGCCAAATCTTATGCACCTGATCCACTAGCCCAAATGAACAGACAAATTCAACGTAAGAGAGCACACGTTACACAGATACAATGTCCAGACAATTCGTCCAAACCCCTACCCAACACAACCACCGAACCTCTCCTGCATACAAGTTCTGCAGAGATGACATTTCCCACGTCACTCCAGCTGCACGGCCACCTGTGCCTCTGCTGCCCAGCACCCTCTCTACATCAGTCTCCCTCCTCCTTTCAGGGCGCCGCCCCCCCATTCTCAGTCCAGCGTGCTGGGTCGAGCTGCTCCACAGCATGACCGGAAGGGAGGCAGGCCACGCAAGCTGGGCCACAGCGTTCATCTGGGAACATATGGATGTAATCAGGAAGGATGTCCTAAATGACACTTGAAACTTCATTCTTTCTATTGATCAGAAATAAATATGGAAAATTGTCCATTAAATCTGGGTGGTGAGTACACTGGGTATTGGGTACCTTATTCTCCAGACTTTGCCAGTAAATTCTAATTGAAAAAAAAAATCAAATTCCAGAGTTTGGGCCTCTATCCCACGCACGGCTCCCTGGGTGCTGCCAGTACTGGTCACTGCACAAGGGGCCAGGTACTGAGCTACTGGTGCAGATACTTCTTTGAAGGTCAGTGAACTAGCTAATCACACAAATGATTTACCAGGACTCAAAGCTTTCAAGGAGATTTAGTTTTGAAGATTATCACAATTATTCACCCTCTTGCAGTAATTAACGCACAGGTGTTCTGCTGATGTGCCTTGACCTTCCGCATACTAGGTGCCCTTCAAAATGCATCTCCAATCCAAAATAATGTCAGCAGTTGCCTGGTACTCTACAGACATCATCCATTTCAGACCTCAAATCGTTTACACGTCAACACCACATTATCATCTCTGCCCCCAAAATGAATACACTGAAAGCTCCAAGTTACAAAACTTATTCCAAAAATGAAATCTGGCCCTTCGTAGCTAAGTGGATGGACCTCGAGGGTGTCATGCTAAGCGAAATAACTCAGGCGGAGAAGGACAGATACCGTAAGTTTGCACTCAGAGGTCTAACAGGAGAAACCTAACAGGGGACCATGGGAAGGGAAAGTGGGGGGAGAAGAGTTAGGGAGAGGGAGGGAGGCAAGTCATCAGACTTTTGAATATTGGAAAAAAAACCTGAGGGCTGAAGGGGAAGGGAGGGGACAGTCATGGAGACCATCTTCTTGTGGAGAAGAGCACTGGGTGCTATATGGAACCAACTTGGTAATAAACTATTAAAACATACAAACAAACAAACAAACTTATTCCAAGAATTTGGAAGTCGTCAAGGAGAGTGTGTAGACTCCTCCCAGATCCCACTGGCTGGAAAACCCAACCCTGCCTTTACCTCCATGTTCTACTGTGACCTCTTCACGCACCTCCTACCCTTTTACTACGGAAGGAGGAACCTTCACGGAGGAAGAAAACCATGCCAATAGCAGGCCTCGTCTCCATCGCTACTGGGAAGTGGGCTCTCCCCAAGTCTGATGGCCAGCGCCGAGGCATTCACGCGGTGACCCCGCTCCCTATGTGGCGGCACACAATTAGGTTTCAGTCATCTAGGAAGAAGAGGAGAAGGGGGTGGATCTTTCTCGGGATAAAGTTAAGGGTTAGATGCCCCCCCAGCTGAGCTACCCGACCCCAGGCTGCCCCACAAAGGCAGGCAGCTCCTGGTCAGTGGCCAGACACCACCTCCGAGGCCCAGAGTGATGCGCAACGCATTTCCCACTTAGGACGCTGGTCCCCGGCTAGCAGAACTGTTCAGGCAGAGGGCTGTAAAGGCTAATTTCACATGACAACGTGCCTGGGTCTTGGCACCCATGTGTGTGGTCAAACACTCACCTAAATGCCACTGTGAAGGTATTTTTTAAAAGGATATTAACATTTTAACTAGACTCAAAGCTAATTCCTCCCCATAATGTGGGTGCGGCTCATCCAATGGATGGAAGGGGAGCAGGTCGTAAGCTGAAGACCTAGAGAGAAGAGAGGGAGCTCCCCCACGAGAGGAATCCTGCCTCCAGATGGCCTCAGACTCAAGACTACAACATCGACTCTTCCCTGGGTCTCCAGCCTGCCCGCCTACCCAGATGGGGAAGGTCCCAGACTCTACAACAGCATGAACCAATTCCTTAACATCCGTCCATCAAATTATACAGAGACAGAGACGCGGGCCGGTAGGTACACACAGGTGTATGTGCGCCTATACATAGCTCTAGACACGTGTTTGTACGTATGTGTGTGTACACACATATCCATGTATACATGATGTATGCACATGTGTCCGTGTGTGTGTGTGTGTGTGTAGCTGTTTCTCTGGAGAACCCTAAACCGAGCCTTGAGCACAGCCCCCTCTCAGAGCCTTGGTCTCCCCACATCTGTAAAGTGGGGGTGCCGACAGCACCAAGCTCGCAGAGACGCTCCAGGGCAAAGAGCCTGGCACAGCTCCAGCACGTCACAGGCCCCACTGAACGGAGCTTTGGTTTTCACTATCAACCACCTATTTCTCTAGGAGATTCCTAGGCCTCGTCAGAAGAGGCTGAGCTGTATCGGAGCATGCCTTTGTAACGATGGGTCCACCTTTGCCTGTCCGTGTCCCCCAGTAAGCCGTCAGCTCAGGTGGAGACCGTGTACCTGTCCCTCACTGAAGTAATCCCGTAATGGTGCCTGGCACAGGTCCCCTCTAGCAAGTCAATCACAGGGTATCCTTTCTTCCCATCAGGAAGCCAAGATTTGCAGGGGACACCAGAAACATCTTTCAACAAAGGGGAGGTACAACACGGCCTCCTCATCCCAATTAAATGACTGGCAAGGCCATCAGTTTTCCTCACGGATGTGTTTTTGCCACATTCCTGGACACTCTTGCTTCTGCAGACCCTTACAAGGTACCAAGCACTCCTTCTAAGACTCTAAGGGCACAAGTCCCAAAATAAGCATATTGGGCATGAGGTCCCTTTCTTAGGAGCCACACAACTGCCTTCGGAGACGGACACCACATGCATCCAAGCAGCCACCCAACCAGAGAGGTCACCTCCCAGACCCCTCTGCACCCAGGTACCCAGGTGGAACCCCTGGCCTGGGCCCCACCCAGAGACTGTGGGCAGAGTTGTGTGGGGCACTCCTGGACAAATGCCACCCGCTGCAGATCAAGACATTTCTGCCTCTGTGCACACCGGGGCAGGACGCGAGGCCGCCCACGTGGAGACGGCCCACACCTGCCACGGTTTACACTACAAGGTATACAGTGAGGCCCCCCACGCCTGGGGGCACACACAGGCCTAGGAATACCCTGCCCATGGCCATCCCTCTCCATAGAACCTGGGCCTCAACTGCCCTGCCCTGTTTTCTGGGAGCCCAGGGAAACAGAGGCCCCTGAGAGCATGAAGCACACGCCGTGTTCAACAGGGCCTCCGTGCGCAGGCCACACGCAGGCAGAGATGCAACACGTCAGAGAGACTGAGGACTTCCTTTTTTTCTTTCTTCCATTTCCTAAATTTTTTATATTGCTCCCAAGACTCCCTCATCTGGCAAGCTCCTCCCACTGTGCCTCCCCATTCACTGCTCTTTACTCTGATGGCCCTCTGTCCCTGAGCCCACGACACCTGAATTAAAGGGAACCACAGACAAGAGCGTGCAGCCTTAAACCCACCACTCCAGGAGAAGACGATGGTGGCCACGGCAGAGGAGGACAGTGCAGGGACCCAGTGAGGGGAAGGGCAGGAGCCAGGGCCTTCCCCACAGACCAGTGTATTTGGAAAGACGGACTGAGAACCAAGAACCCTTCACAAGGACAGGATGGACTCCATATCCAGCAAAGAGCTGGTAGTTTGTACAAGCGTATGAGCTACGGAAATCCAACTCCAGCTTGGAAATGGGCAGGGAAGGGAGAGCAGGAGCTCAGGGCTGCATGGTCACATCAAGCGTGGCTGGATTCAGAGGCTCAAAGGACATGATCAGAACTCCGGTCCTCCCTGGGTGTGGCAGCCTCACACGGAGACAAGAAAACTAGAGCAGCCTCCCAGGTCCCAACAGGAAAGAAGGGTGCGCCCGGCAGGAACCTCACTCCACCTGAGCCCAGAGAGCTGGCTCCGATTCACAGGTCAATGCTCCTCCGGGGGAGCCTGAGAGAAGGCCGACACTGAGCAAGGTTCTGCTGAGCAGCTCAGACTCCGTACGAACGTCCTATAGGACATGGAGAAAGCAGCCTCATCGGCTGCACACACGACCACAAACCACAGCTCAAGAGGAACACCGAGGATCCACCGGACAGCGAGGCCCAACCACACAGCGTGGGGGCTTCACCTCCAGTGTCCAGGGCAGGCAGGGACGGGAACCATCCTCTGAGGTTGGCACCAGCGCCCTCAGGGGGGACAAGCGGTGCCTGGGGCCAGACACGCACACCATGCTCAGGCACGGGCCAAGGGCCTGGGCTTTCCTGTCCCACATGTGCTACCCACCAAAGCTGTCCTTTGAGGTCCCATTTTGTCCACAAGGGACGGCGTGGAGTCTCTGACAGAAGACCTGACCTTAAAAACATTAGCACCCCAGCTCCATCTCCCTAAGACAGTAGGGTGATGGTCCTGGTGCCCGTCGAAGGTCAAGTCAGGACCTCAATTCAGCTCACTAGTGGCGTACGCTCCAACAACCAAACATGGTGGCTTCAAACACACATTTATTATCTCACGGCTCAGGAGGTCAGAAGTCTCGAAGGTCTTACAGGCTCCAGTCAGGATGGCAGGGCCACACTCCTCCCAGAGGTCCTAGGGCAGAGCCCAGTCCCTGGTCTTTCCCAGTGTCTGGAGGACACTCACACTCCCCGGCTGGGGCCCTGCTCTGACCTCGGTGGCTTCCGTCATCACATCTTCTACCTCTGGGACCCTCCTCCTTCTTTTTGAGGACCCTTGTGACTCCACTGGATAGACTGGGATCATCTCCCCTCATCAAAATCCCTCACTTACCCGTAGCACAACAGTCCCTTCTGCCAGCGCAGGTAGCATATTCCCGGGTTCCAGGGATGGGGACATGGACGTCCCTGGGAACCATCGTTCTGCCCACCACAGTAGCTTCTAGATCCCAGACTCCGACACCAACATGTGACCTCAACTACCTCAAATACGTAATCCTCACAAGGGCTTGTGAAGTACATACTGCTGGAATCCTAACTTGAGGACTGTGAGAGGTACAGGCAGTGACCACAGTATCAACTGGTGACACGTACCGAATGGTTACAAGTCAGATAGGATTCTAAGTGCTCGTACTAATCCATGTCCTCTTTCCCCCAACCCTGGGAGGATGTTACTACTCCAATTCCCCTCTTACAAAAGAAGAAACTGAGTCCCAGAAGTGTCACGTGGCCCCTAAGTCAGTGGTTCGGGGAAGTCCTCAGTGTTCCTACACAGAAGTCATTCATCCACCCACGTCTGTTGTGAGATGCAAGGACCAGGCGGAATGCCAGGTCTCCCCAAGGCTGTGGCCATGACTGTCTCGCTCATGGGCCACGGCAGGATGAAGTGGCACCTTGGACAAAGACACTGGCCCGTGACAGAACAAGCCTGCCTTTCTCTAGATGGCGATGCAATGGAGGAGAAGCCCCCTCACTACACCATGAGGGCTGTGGCCCTCACAGGGCTGTGTTTCCCCAGAGACTTCCACCAGCGAAATCCCCTCAGCCTCACCCCGCCCCCCCAGGTCATTGGTAAGATTCTCCATCAGGTGGAGCTCATTAGAGTCAAGTACCTCCCCCCATGGACTCTCTTCCCTCCTGGCCCCCAGTGGAGAAGAAGGATTTCTGCAGACCTCACTACCCCCACAAGGGGGACAAACTCCGCTACACGGTCTCAGCTCTTCGCCACTTCGCCACTCCAAGGCTGCCTTGGCATCCTGAAGGCACACTCGCTGCTTTGGCTCAGAACGCTCAGCCTGTGTCTTAGGACAGGCAACTTCAGCTGCTGCCAAAGAAAAGTAGGCTGTACACTGCGGGCTCTGTGTACCCATTTGCCAGAGAAAGACTCCAAAAGTGCTCACACTCCAAAACGTATTTATAGCGATGAGGTTTTTTAATCAAACACGAGCTCAGCAGGGCTTCTCGTACCCTAGGTTTAATTTCCTGACAGCACCACGTCAAAGTTCGGAACCCACAGAGTCCGGATTTCTCAAAAGGCAGTGGAGTGCAGTCTACACATTACGTGCGTGAGAGTCCCGCATCTAGACCAGCAGATGCGGGGTCCATCCTAGACCCAGTGACACTGCTCCTAATGCGAGGAGCGCTCCTCCACCTGAGAGGAGGCAGGACTACCAAGTTCCCCAGGAACCGCCCTCTTCACACGACAGTTCAAGAATTCTAGGAGGCAGGGGTGCCCGGGTGGCTCAGTCAGTGCAATGTCCGACTTCGGCTCCGGTCATGGTCTCATGGTTCGTGGGTTCGAGCCCCAATAAGGCTCTGTGGTGACAGCTCAGAGCCCGCAGTCTGCTTCAGATTCTTGGTCTCCCTCTCTCTGCCCGTCCCTCACTCATGCTCCATCTCTCTCAAAAATAAACATTAAAGAAAATTGTTTAAAAAGACTCTATAAGGCAAAGAACCAGGGATTTGGAGAAAATGACCTGAGTTCATTTCCACGCGAGAATCACGTATGAGCCCCATAAGCTCTCCTGAGCCTCCAATAATGAACTTTTTAAAGTAGAGCAAAAATACTCACTCCTGACAGAGTGATGGAGTCAAACGAAGAAAAACTTGAAGCTGCCTAGAAATGGTGAAGGATAGACAATACTACTCTCCGAGATGTGTAACGGGTGGGCCAGGCGGCTACAAAGCTAGGTGCTGGGGACACGGAGACGGGGAGTGAAAGGTCACAGACCCACACAACCCACACGCGCCCAGCTCCACGAGGTGAAATGAATTCAGGGCCGTAACAGGAGTATCTGTTTGAGAAGGTGACAAGTGCACAGAGGAGGACTGGATTCACTCTGCAGTGATAACCCCTAGACTGCTAACAGTTACGGACCAACTGGGCATGAAGCAAAACATGGGCCTAAAAAAATCGTAATAATAAACACACTGAAGCCAAACAAACAGAGACCATAATGAACAGAAAAGCTCTAAACAAAACTCAAGCCTCTCTGTTACTAACACACAAACCACATCCCGACGCCAATCCTGTCTCCTGTTACAAAGATACTAACTACCCTTTACTGCACCCTCATTACACGCCAGGTGCCATAGTGGAAACTTCTACACATTCATTGTCTCGGTCAATCTCCACCACTGCCTACCTCTGTGATGTTGGTGGGTTGTTCCCACTCACACATGGCAAAACAACTCCAAGAGATCAAGCTGTGCCCAGCTTCAAATGCAGGTCTGGCTGACTCCCAAGGCCTGTCAGCCCTGGAGGGTCTGCCCCTTTGTTAAAATGCCTACACTCCAAGGGCTCACTTGTGTGTAAGGAAATCTTTTAATGATAAGTTGGCAGAAAGGCTGCAGGATGTTTCAGCCAAAGTTAAACACCCTTTCTTCCTGCTGAACTGAGAAACGTTTTAGTTGATTCGTGACAGTTAAACAGTAACTGAAATACGGAGAGGAAGCATATGGTATCACCTCATTTAGTGAGATCTTGGTCAAGAGATCATGTTCCTATCCACTTGTATTTCTGACTAGCTAAGATTTACTCAGTACTTAGGCTATAGCGGGCAATAGGCTAAGATGTCTACATGGCTTCCCTTAGTGAGGTAGGGACTGTCAACTAACCCTATTCTACCAATGGGGAATTAACGTACAGAGAGCTTAAGAAACCCAGAACCGGGGCGGGAGGCTGGTCGGCCCAACTCCAGAGCTATAATTCTCCACCACTTTGGGGTTCTGTTGCTTTCACCACCAGGCTGAGACCTCATCATTCTGCAAGGCTGACCCGCCAAGTATCCCAAGACCCCAAACAGAAAATTACTTATGTATACAGATTGATACAACTGTTGCATGGTGACCTAGCAAGGTCTTACCAGATTCAGCAAGTATACACAACAGGATGTTCCATCTTATTAGTTTTCTAGAATCCTGACCAGCCCTGTGTTTGCAATTCGCCTGCATGTGCATTCATCACGTGTTGACTGCCTACTGTGTGCCAGGCAGAGAGGCTATGGAGATGAAAAAGCTTGGCTCTTCCCCACCCAGGCTCAGTCTCCTCCTCACCTTCAGCCATTTGACCTTCTCTTTTCAGCATCTGGACAGCTCCTACGTATTTCTTCAGTTGGACTTTGAGCACCTCGTTTTCTCTGCAGGTACAAGAAAGTTAAAAAAAAAAATACGTTTATACAAAAATGGTAATATAGACTGGGTGGGGGGGAATCTGTGTAAAGAGAAACACACAAGGTGCATCTTCTAAATATTATTACATTTTCTGTTTAAGACCTCACCACTGGAGAAGACTATGCCACCAAGGGCACACTTGCAGAATGCCTTTAAAAACAGCTGATTCATAATGGAAATCAGTACTACCTGCTTCCAGTTCCCGCAAAGTCAAGATGCTGACATGCATTGTGCTCTATTCCCTATCAGGCACTCGGCAATATTCTCTCCACTGACAGAAGCAGGTAGTAAGTACCATGTACTCAACCTGGGGAATATTCATTTTTACTAACTGCTACGTGCACTGAACATTCAGCATTTGCCAGGCATCACGTGAAGTGTTTATCATCTCACATTTCCAACGTGTTGTCACAACACTTGTTTTACACACAAGGAAGCTGAGGCATAAAGAAGAGAAGCACTCAGCCCACCCCCCACCCCCACATAAGACCGTATTCTGGAACACAGAACTCAGTCAGCGACAAGACCTTCCTCTACCAAATTCACTCCCCAGGTACACGGGCTGAGGAAAAGAACGTGAGAACCGGGAGGAGGAAACGGCCATTATTTATCACACGCCTCACGCTTTCCCTGGGCCACTTCACTGACTCAAGCAAGCACTCATTCATCCTTCAGTCACTAGGAAAATGTTTCAGTGTCCATCATGTATTAGGCACAATGACCCAATATTATGCTTCTCAGGTGACAGAGGAAAATTCTCAGGGCACAGATAAGGCCTCTAAGGTCACACAGCCAAGGTCAAGGTCAAAAGTAAGGCATATTCCCAAGACACAAACCCAGGTCACCCTGCCCCCAAAGCCCAGAAGAGCTTTCCTCCGTCTCCGTTGGTAGTTGAACTTGGTTTCACATCAGTCCACCCCCCACCACCACAGGGGGAGCTGCCTCCCCCACATTCTCTGCTTGTACTCCTACCCCCCAAGGTCTCGAACCCGAATGCCTTTATTTTTTTTATTTTTATTACTGAAGTGGGGAGGGGCAGAGAGAAAGAGGGGTCAAGCAGAAGATCTGAAGCAGGCTCTGCACTGACAGCAGAGAGGCTGATGTGGGGCTTGAACTCACAAGCCATGAGATCATGACCTGAGCCAAAGCTGGACACTTCACCAAATGAGCCACCCAGGTGCCGGGAACCTGAGTGCCTTTAAATACCAGAGAACATATCCTCAGTATTACAACAGCTTTAAGATTGGTTTCCTTAAAAATATAAACGTTTAAATGCTCATCACAAAATAATCAGAACGTTTAAGCAAGAATGGAAAAGTCATCTGAGAGGCCAACATCATGACATCAAGTCCGGTGACATTTTTATGGCTGTCCTATCATACCTCTCTCTAGGCACACACATACATACAAGGTAAATATAATTTTCCTGGACGAAACCTTTTTCACACTCTTAAGTTTTTTCTTTGAAGTCTTTGTTCCTTTACCACTCCACTCACCATCCTTCCTCACGGTAACCAACGTGGAACACCCAATGTATACATTTCACGTCTCCCCACGTGCTCCTGTAATCACCTCAAGCCCGGTACACTCAGATACCGTTTACTTTGTAAAACCGGCGATTCTAAATCTTCCCACAACTGGGTGGTCTTGTTTCATGGTTCACACAGGAAGCTTCTAACTCAACTCAATCCATTTACGGATGGAAACGCCAATCCTTGGTACGACACGCACCACACATTTACACAGCTTTAAAACTTTAGACTGCCGATCACTGGTTCTGTTTTCGATGCATCCAACTACCCCTGAGCCCTGGGTTTGCTATTTTGCTTTTCTGCACTTTTGGCAGAATGACGGTCACCAACTGCAGATTCTACCATATACTCAGGCATCCCTTGAGAATGCAGCACTGATCTTAGAAGCACACCACAGAGGGGTCCCTTAGTGACCCCCTCCCTCCTGAGAGACACCCCCTCACAGATGTTCCTCAAGGCATCTGCCCTCTCCCTACCTGTGATATGCACAGCCAACAGCTTAGTCAGAAGCTAAGCAGCCAACAAGCCCTGGAAAGGTCTGCGGGAGGCAGAGGGTCCCCGCCCACACGAACTGCACCCCTTGTTTTCTGGGGTTCCCTGAGCAGGGTCTTGTCACTCATCCCAGCCCATTCCTCATCTCCACATGGGAATTCACGTCACCCAGGATCCGAAAACTCGGGAAAGCTACTGATCTGCATTTCTGTGTGGCAGAACGCCCTCCACAAGGTGGATCACGAGGCTGGTTTAGGCAGACAGACAGGCGAGCTGCACTGAGTTCTGGCTGCCCCGGCTCCGGTCCTTGGCACCCAGCACACGGACTGACCCCTCAGCCTCCTAGCTCCTCTGCAGCACTGCAGCCAGCACGGAAACGTCTGGGGGCTCGCTTTTCCTCCGGTTTGGATCTTTTAATAGTCTCTTAAGACTCTATCTAAAACTTAGATGTGAGGGATAAAAACCAAGGTTTTTCATATAAACGGATTTCCATCAAAATGATGAGAAATTGTGGAGAGCACATCAAACCAGTGACGAACGCCTTTGGGAGCATCAGTTCATCCCAGACGATTCTGCAGCAATGAACTTGTCTGCTTTTGCAGGAAGTTAACACTTTCAGGTCACTGGGAATGAGGTCCTTTTTGTTCAGTTTTTATTTTGTAATAATTAGAGCTTCACATGATGTTGCAAAGATAATACCAAGAGCTCCTTTGCCCTTGGCCCAGTCTCCCCAGTGGTGACAGCTTATGTAATTATGAAGCAACAGGAAAACCAGGAGTGTGACATGGGCAGGACGTGTGTGTGTGTGTACGCACGTGTGTGCATGCACTTGTGTGTGAATCCATCCAGCCCACTACTTTCACCGATCCCCCTAAGAGTCCTCTCCCACAGTGTGGCCCTCATGATGGAATACAGACTTAAATGGCCATGACAGTCACAGGCTGCACCAAAGAGTAAAGCAAATCAGGCCTAAGAGGGCATAGGAGGCAGGAGGCTATGAAAACCAGGGAGCACCTGCCCCACCCAAAGTTTTTGTTTTTTGTTTTTTAACCTAACACATTACTGGGGCACAAACATGTGACTCGTGATCTCGGTGTCATGAGTTCAAGCCCCACACTGGGTGTAGAGATCACTTTAAACACACACACACACACACACACACACACACACTAGCAGGCCAAGAAAATAATTCCCAGGCTCTGGACAACTAATTTACAACCAGCTGACAGGACTTTACTTTGTAGCCAGAAGACCCACAGAGAATCTATTATTCTCATTACACAGGTCTATTATGATTATCAAATTAAATATGCCTTTTTATTTGACACCTCAGGAGACAATGGAAGGCATTAGCTGATTAAATGAATCCTGACTACACAAGGGCCCGGAGCCCCTCTGAGCATGTGAAAGGCGGGGGTGGCCAAGCAGGCCCCTTCTCACCAGGGCCTCCCAGCCACGAGCCCCACTGCCAGGGGCCGGCCAGCCTCAACAGGTAAGAGGCGAGGTGCGCAGGGCAGACCAAAGCCTGAGCAGGGCTCCGGGTGCATCAGCCCACAGGCAGTAGGTCTCCAGAGTCACCGGGAGGGGGGTTGGGGGGGACGGGGACTTAGCCTCTTTGCTCCACTCCCCCACTTCCAGATAGCCCAGAGGGTTCTGCACACAGTGCTCCAACAGACTCCTCTGATGAATGAGGTCACAGGGCTTTTCCTTTTAGCCTTTTTCTCTTTGGGTCACTCCTTCATTTTCTAAAGCTAAGTAATATTTCAGGACAAAAAAACACCTGCACTGTCTAGTCCCTTAAATTGGAGATGTAAAAATCTGCTAAGAAAACTTAAAATGCCAAAAAAAAAGAAGACGACACTGCTAGGGAGCAGGCCACCCTCACCTTCTCCTGGGGGTGCAGGGAGGCACCCCCACGCTGTCTACACCGGCGACACGTGGCTAGAGCTCCTGGGAGGAGGAGAGCTCTGATCGAGGAGGCAGAGCGGGTTGCCTCCCTGTCCGTTAAGACTGTAGAGCAGCGCCCTCCTCTCCCTTTCAGAGGACTCTCCCCTTCTTTGGTGCTAGGGTGCCCACCACTCGGATGAACGTTACCCCACCACATCTAGTTCTCTTCATAACCAACAGAGTCTATTAAACCCTGACATGCCATCCAAAGAACCATCTAGAAAAGTGGGGGTGGGGATGCTGGTGTTGCTAAGAGCTGCCTGTGCTCAGACCTTCCAGTGACACAGGCAGCTGCCGCATGCTGAGGGTGTGACCGCTTTCTCCCTGGCCACCGGGGTGAGGCACTGCTGCTCCAGGTAGAGCTGGGGGCTTGGCACCCTGTTTGGGACCAGTCAGTGACCCACCTGTCAATGGCTGGCCTCTCCCTAAGGATCTGGTCTTTCTGCTGTAACTCATCCTCTGCTTCAAAATGGGGGGCGGGGGGGGCTCAGCCATCACAATGGCGACAACGAGAAAACCACTCAACAGGAAGAAGCAGGGGTAGGGGTTGCATCTGTCAACTCACGGAAAGCCCCCTTCCTCACCCCCTCTTGAGTACTTGGTCCAGGTCTCTCCCCTCCCCAGGGCATTGGAACCAACTCACTCAATCAATGAGGAAGACATGCAGAGAATGAACTAGAACACAATTTTCCAAATGTAGCACATTCCCAAGATCATTTGAAGAGTTCAAACTTCTTTAATACTTTGTCTTCTAAAAGCAATTTTCCATATATTGTGTAATATAAAGACTCTTTTGATAACAAGTTTCAGGGTTTTCAAAAATCAGTGCATTGAAAGAAAACGGAGGAGAAAATAGTGCAGGGGGCACCCAGCCGCGGCCCCAATCAGGAGGCTGATACACAGTGACCACAATGTGGAGAAGAGGATCTTCAGTATAGGGAAGTATTTTTTAAGTGCACTTCCTAGGTTACACTCCAGGGGGAGACAAAGGGCGTAGAAAGAGGACCATGGGGATCAAAGTCAGTCAGAGAAAGAGGGGAACAGCGTCCTTCTCTCCCCCCTCACTGCCTCACAGCTCCCTGGAGCCCCCAATGTGTTTGTGCACAATGACCACCCAGTAACCCCTCCAGGCCTACAGTCTGTGAAACGCTTTAGGTGTTTCTTGAAATCCCTCCGTGCCAGCTCAGAAACGAGAAGCACCTCAGTGCCACGACCTCCTCCAGGCAAACCTGCACGTCGCTCTAAAGAGCCCCGCTTGTATCTACAGCCCAGCAGTGTCTGCCTGGGTGAGGCATGCGATGTTGCTGTCGGAGACGCTGCAGACGCGCGCCTGTTCAGTCTCCGCAGCAACCATGCAAGACGGCTAGTTCTATCCCTCAGTGTTAGTACCAGCATGTACAGATAAAGAACTCAAGGCTCCGAGAAGGTTCAGGAGCCAAACCAAAAAATCACACAGCACGCTCAAGGCAGGGCCACCATTCACTCATAAGCATCTCCAAGTCCTTGTCCTTTTACTTTGTCAACACAATCTCATTGGATCACCTCAGGAGGTTCATTTCACTGTGCCCATTTTACAGATAGGAAAGCAGAGGCCCGGAGAGTTGAGCTCGAGATTCAAACCCATGTCCCTTACCTCTCAAGTCTCATGTTGTTCCGTATACCTTTAGGAAATAAAGCAAATGGGCAGAGTCAAAAACCTCAAGCCCTGAAAGATTCCACTGGACAAGGAGGGCTGACGGGCATGGGTGTGCAGACGCCCCGGGTCAGACTCCTGGGCTCACGGGACAGGACTCCCCCGCAAGCTGTGTTCCGAGGTGGGCTTCAGAGGCGGACTTGTACAAGGAGCACAGCACGCGCCTCTGCACCCCATCCTCAGACATCCCGTGAATGGAAGCGGCAGGTCAGAGGTGCTTTAGCAAACAGGAACTGACGGCCTCAACAACTGTACACATTTCCACCCTACGTTTCCGCTTCTGGGAAACCATGCTCCATAAATGAGAAGTCTCAAACACACACGAGGATGTGAAGACTAGAAGTGAAAGAAACTGGTTGCAGACTCCAGGTCTGAGTATGGGGGGTGGATAAATAGAGCAAATCTGCCTACAACGAGACACTGCCGTGAGGACAAAGCACGTGCACTGTGGATGAACCCTTGTACCATCACATGACCGCAGCATACAGAGGACAGAGGTAGCCCGCCTACGCTGACCCCTTACGTGTACGGTTTGGTAGGCGCTTACGGCAGAAATATGGCAACCACAATGTTAACAGGACTCACTTCTCAACGATGCTGTAGGAGACATTTTTCTCTGTCAATATATTTTATCAGTGAACCAGGAGAGACGATAAGACTTTAGAAGTATGATTAGATCTAGTAGGGGGGAAACCACCTCTATCTAACGCATCACACTTCGTGGTAACAGACTGAATGGTTTCCCAAAAGATGGGGAGCACGTCAAGGCAGTCACTCCCATCACTCCCCATGAGCACAGGGCTAGAGGTGCGAACCAGCGAGGCAACTCAAACAAGAGCGCACCCGGTTTGGAAAGGAGGAAGTAAAATGGCCCCTGCTGGCGGATGACCTGATTTCCTTTATAGCAAATCCCAAGAATCTACAAGCACCCTTATTTTAAGTGAGGTTTTAAAGGTCAGATGCAAAAACTGTATTTCTATACATTAGCAATGAACAAATTAGAAAGCAAAATTCTAAGAGTCATTCACCATAGCTCCAGAAGAGGAAATGGACAGGTATAAATTCAATAAAATACATGCATGAGATGTAGGCTGGAAACTACAGAACGCTGATTGAAGAAATCAAAACATAGCTACGCATACAAGAAATATCAGGTTCACAGATCGGCAGACTCAATATAGTTAAGATATCAATTAGCAGACTGATCCATCAATTTCATGCAGTCAAATCCCAGATCGTTTTACAGATATGCCCTACCTGATTCTAAAATATATATGAAAAGGCAAACTAGAATAATCAAAATCATTTTGAAATAGAAGGACAATTTTGGAAAACTCGCATTACCCAATTTTAAGACTGTCTATAAAGGTACAGTAATCAAGGAATATGGTGTAGCAAAATGACAGCCCAATAGAACAGAACCAAGAGTACAGAAATAAACTCACAAATTTGGGTAGGTAATTTTTTTTTTTTTTTAAGATTTTACTTTTCAGTAATCTCTGCACCCAATGCTGGGCTCGAACTTACTACTCTGAGTCTAAGAGCTGCACGCTCTACTGACTAAGCCAGCCCGGTGCCCGTGGCCAAGTAATTTCTGACAATGGTACAAAGGTAGCTCAGGAGAATGGTCTTCACGACACTTGGTTTTCGAACAACTACACATCCATTTGCAGAAAAGTCAGCTTCAACTAACACCTCGCACCTTACACAAACATTAACCTAAACCGGAAGATGGATAAACATTAAATGTACAACTCTAATACTTGTGAGAAAATCTGCATGCCTAACCTGGGTCAGGCAGAGAGTTCTTCTATTTAACACCCAAAGAATGATTTGTAACAGAAAAGAGAATATTAGACTGGATCTGCTCTGCAAAAGACATTGTTAGCATGAAAAGACCAGCTAAGGATTGAGAGAAAATACTTATAAATCATAGAGATGACAAAGGACTTGTACTCAAAACATATAAAGAACTCTGCAAACTCAAGGAAATACCACCACCTGTGGGGAGCTGCAAAGATTCAGCTGATCAGCAGCCTACAGCCAAGGAAGTGTCACTCCCTGTGGGGAGCTGCCTGAATTACAAAGATCAGCTGTCTACAGGCTAGGGAAGTGTATTTCCTGATTCAGGGATTGGAGACGGCCAGACTGGAGAGCCAGTAGAACAAGGATGGACCGCCTGAAGGCAGAAGTAGTGTTAATAGCACCCCCCCCCCCTCAGCGCAGCCCTCTGCCAGTCTGAGCATTTTTACCCATCTCTTAGGTGCTACGTTGAATTTGCAGTTTCGGTTTCAGCTCCGGTCTCTCTTTATTTACTTGACCCTGTTTCTTAGCAACCAACCTAGGTCAGCTGCCTTGCTCCCCGCCTTGAACCCTTTATAGGTGTGGGTATTTTCTCAATAAACGGGGGCTTGATCAGAGATTTTGTCTTGCCTCCATTCTCTGTGCTCCCTGCCCGCTGCTTCTCACTCCCTCTTTCAGGACCTGCGTCGACTGACCAGCGGGCCGGGTCAACCACCCAATAATAAAAGGGGAAAAAATGCAGAATATCATTAAGGAAAGACAATCAAAGGCAGGAAGCGAGCACTACAAACTTATTAAAACACCTAAAAAACTTTCTAAGAACAGTAGTAGTAAGTGCTGGGGAGAATGTGGAGGAACGGACAGGCTCCTCCCCTGCGAGCGGAACAGGGGACCACACAGCAGCCCTTTACCTGGTTAAACACATCGTCAAACGACCCACCAACTCACTTCTGTGGATTTTTCCCGGCAAAATAAAAATGTATTTTTCATACAAAATTTCTACATGAATGTTTCAAACAGTACTATTCACAATCCCCCAAAACTGGAAACAGTGGTTCTTCGGCAGGTCAAGAGATGAATAAACCAGGGCACGTCCACACAAAGGGCCACCCCTCATCCTACGAGGCCGTGCACTGCCGATGGGTAAGCCCTTGGATCAAGCTCAAAAACGTTTGCTAAAACCAGTCTCAACTGGCTACACACTCCATGACTGCCTGCACAGGACATTCTAGAAAAGGCCAAATAAAGGGGTGGAAGTCCACAGGAGACAAACATGGCAGGGGCAGCAATGACCGCCAAGGGCAAGCAGGGGAACTTTTCTGGAGGCGATGAAACTATTCTGGGGTAGTAGTAAGGTACATTCATCCATGTAAGTCTTACAACTCCTAACTCTATGTCTTTAAGAAGTTAATTTTACTGTATGCACATTAAGCCCAAAAAACAATTAATATAAAAGAATAAGTTAGGGGCACCTGGGTGGCTCAGTGGGTTGAGCGTCCAGCTTCGGCTCAGGTCATGATCTCACGGTTTGTGGGTCTGAGCCCCGCGTCGGGCTCTGTGCTGACAGAGCTTCAGATTCTATATCTCCCTCTCTCTCTGACCCTCTCCTGCTCATACTGTCTCTGTCTCCCAAAAATAAATAAAAAAACATTAAAAAAAAAAAAAAGAATAAGGTATGGAGGAGGAGAAGATAGGGCCATGTTCACTACCGGGCCCACCTAAGAGGATTCCCCCACTCACCCCCATTCCATCATATGGGCACCTAACAAAGACACAATAAAGGTAGAGGTTGCTAACAGTGGACAGGAAAAGAAACGATGTCACCTCCTTTCCATGGTCTCTGTACCTTTTCTTCATCTTTTCTGTTTTTTTTTTTTAATAAAACACAAACATAAAATTTACTGCCTCCATCCATTTTTTACATGTATAGGTTAGTGGTACCAAGTACACTTGCAGTGCTGTGCTTCCATTTCCAGAACTTTTCAAACTGTACCTACTGAACCACTCCCAGCTCCATCCCCGCCACCCACCCCCCAGCCCCTGGCACCTGCGTCCAGCTGTTGGGCTTTGATTCGTGCTCCTTTAGCTTTCAGGGTGAGGACTAACTTGGCGACACCGTCAGCAGAGGCACAGCTCTGAACAGAGCTCGGGGGAAGGAGGAGGCCCGTCGCCCATTCAAAACCTGGTTTGAAACAGCTCCCAAAACACCATGAACCATGGTCAAGAGCCATTTTAGGACCTCTCAACACGACAGGCCCCCAGCCTGGCCTAGGCCCGCTCAGGCCTCCAACGCACAGAGGTCCACACTCCAGGCCCGCTCCGTGTCATCAGAGGTGCTGCACTGAGTGGAAGCCTGAGGCCTCCTTCTGAGATCCTGACTGGACGTTAGAATCCAAGAGAAAGCTCAACTCTAGATTTGACTATTGCATTGCCACCTTTCAGTTCTTTGAAAACTGACTGCTCACATTGAATATGTAACTTGTCTTAAACTGCGTACAGCAGAACACAGAGTAAGAACAGAGCTGGACAACTGGATCTCACCCCTACTGAACACTGCACGGGGTCACCACAACCTTCAGTCCCTCCGCCCCTCCTGGCCGGGGGGCGGGGGGGGGGGCGGTGCTGGAGTGTTTGCCGCAGGGAGTGATCAGCTCGTTCTCGGTCCTTCAGCAGGAATTCACGGAGCGCCAGGCACCATGTAAGGAGAAGGGGACGCATCAACAAGCAAAGACGACAATCCTCTGGCCTCTTGAGCTTCATTTATTTCTCAATTTTATTCTTCCAGTTGAATAAGTAGAGGGTGCAGACACTGGTAGTTCTTCTAACAAGGTAATCAGAAAGCATCTGCTCAACAAGGGCCGGGTGCAGAGGCGTGAGGCTGCGTAAAACAGACAAGGACCCTCGACCCCCCTGGAGTCCACGACGCACTGGGCCAGACGCGCCAGCCCTGGCAAGCGCGAGCAGAGCACAAGGTCCCCTCCAGCAGGCAGCACAGGAAAGGAAGTATCTAGAATCAGACAAACCTGGATGCAACTCTCAGCTCCACTCCTTGATCTGAGGGGCACCCGGATGGCTCAGTCAGTTAGGCGTCTGACTTTGGCTCAGGAGGCATCGGAGCTCTGTGGTGACCATTTGGAGCCTGGAGCCTGCTTCAGATTCTGTGTCTCCCTCTCTCTCTGCCCCTCCCCCACTTGGGCTCTGACTCTCTCAAAGTAAAAATAAAAATTAAAAAAAGCAATGGTCTTGTTTACTTATTTGACAGAGCCAAAGAGCACGTGCATGCACAGAAGCCAGTGAGGGGCCAAGACAGACAAGGACAGAGAGAATCCCAAGCAGGCTCCATGCAGCGCAGAGCCCGACACAGGGCTTGGTCCCACACACCATGACATCACAATCTGAGCAGAAAGCAAGAGTCAGACTCTTAACCAACTAAGCCACACAGGCGCCCCTCAGTTCTTACCAGCTCTTTGACACCCAAAGGGCGATGGGGGAGGCATTGGTAGGTGATGGTGGCAGCAATGGTGGTACTGGTGAGGGCAGGGACACTGGCAAGGGCAGTGACACTAGTAGGCGATGACACCGGCAAGGCGGTGGCAGTAGCAGAGGTGGCGGCGGCAGCCCCCACTGAACGCACCTAGAGCTCACCAGGTATCAAGTTCGGTTCAGGACCCCGCCAGGATACCACCACGGAGAGGCCCACCGGGGAGGGAACCAGTCTGCTGGCAGGCAGCTAAGCGCGCTTGGAAGACTGTCCAAGGCTGACTGGTGCCTTGAAATGTCAGCAGCAGTGTGGCCCCGCACCTGACCTGACAGCCTGAGCCACAAGCGCCCAGCCAAGTTGTGTCCAGATTCCTGACCCACAGCAACTAGGCGACCAAATGTGTTGTTTTCATGTGCTACATTTTGGGGCAATTTGTTACAGAACTGCTAACGAATGCTTTGCATATATTAATTCATTTAATCCGAACAATTCTCTGAGGTCCTTTTATCCTGACTTTTGGAACAGAGGTAAGAACAACAGAGGATAAGTAACATGCCCAAGGTGACCGACTCCTCCGACGCGTCTCTCATCTGTCACCGTCACGGTCTCACAGTCAGGGCCATGTCTAAGCAAACGTGCGTGGCGTCGATGTCACTCCGTGCACTTCAGTTCATCGGCTCGTTAAGGGAAAATACTGAGGACTTAGCCAGAATGTCGTACAAAGTACCTAATTTATTCAACTCATGACCAGGTATTATTTCACTACAGAAACGGAGAGGGGAACAGGACCAGGTCTCTGCCCTCAGGAAGGAGACATTCACGGAAGGGAGGGATCAAACCAGTAGACAGACTTTAGAAACAATGTGGGCTATAAAAGCCAACCCGCGCCACACCCGTGAGAATGGCGGAAATCCACAACCCTGACGACATCACCAGCGAACACGGACGTGGAACAACAGAACTCCCAGGTGCTGGTGCAAACGCAAAATGGTACGGCCACTTCTGAACACAGTCTTGCAGTTTCTTCCAACTGTAAACACACTCCTACGATGCAATCCAGCCATCACACTCCTTGGTATTTATCCAGAGGAAGTGCAACTACGTCACACAAAACCTTGCGAAGAGAGAGAAGAGTGCTGACTGCCCCAGGTGGGGGGCCATCAGACATCTCCCCCGAAGTGACTGCATGAACAACGCCGTCGATGCCGACAAGGAGGATTAGTGACAAAAAGGAAGGAGCTGCGACAGCCATGAAGAGACAGAGGGACCTGGAATGCATATTGCTAAGTAAAGGAAACCAATCTGAAAGACTACAGACCAGGATCCAGTGACACGATATTCAGGAAAAGGCGAAATGATGGAGAAACTAAAAAGATCAGTGGTGAGGAGGCAGGAGTCAACAGGCAGGGCAGAGGGGGTTTTGAGAGCAGTGAAATCACTCTGTAGGACACTACAGTGGTGGAAAGAGGTCCAAACCCATGAAATGTACACAAGAGCCAACGCTAATGTCCTCTATGAACTTGGGTTAATAAGTAATACATCAATGGGCCCCTGGGGACCTCCGTTGGTGGAGCATTCAACGTCAACGTGGGTCGTGATCTCACAGTTCTTGAGTTGGAGGCCTGCGTTGGGCTCGCTGCTGTCAGCACGGAGCCCCCTTCAGACCCTCTGTTTCCCAACCCTTCCTCTGCTCCTCCCCCACTTGCACTCTCTAAAATAAGTATTTTAAAAACAACAACTGGGGCAGCCAGTGGCTCAGTTGGTTAAGCATCCGATCAGGTCATGATCTCACAGTCTGTGGGTTCAAGCACCGTGTCAGGCTCTGTGCTGACAGCTCAGAGACTGGAGCAGGCTTCAGATTCTGTGTTTCCCTCTCTCTGCCCCTCCCTCCCCCACTTGCTCTCTCCAAGACATTAAAAAAATATATTTGGAAAAAATAAAAGAAAATAAAAACAATAACATGTCAATATTGGTCCATCCATTTTAACAAATGCAGCACACAAATGCAGGAGGTCACCAGGGGGAAGTTGGGGAGAGGGTAGAGAAGGATTATGTGGGAACTCAGTCCTTTCTGGTCACATTTCTGAAAATCTAAAACTTTCTCCATATGTGTATTTATTTACAAAGCATATAAGTAAGAAAAGGGAGATAGGGTAAGTGTGTATTTCAGACAGGGCAGTCCAAGAAGACCTTTCTCAAAGGGACCAGGAGATAGCACCTGCAGGAAGTTAGGAAGCTCACGGTCTGGGTCTCGCCAGAATGCAGGTTCTGATTCAGAGCATCCACAGCGGGGCCGGAGAGTTGGCACATCTACCAAGCCCGAGGGGATGCCAGCGCTGCCAGACTGATGCACACTTGGAGTAGGAAGTTCTGCGCAGAGGAACCAACCTGTGTCTGGCCTGATCCTAAGACTCAGGTCAGCAAAGGCAGCTGAAGCATGGGAGGGATCCTGATGGACCCCAAACTATGAATTTCATTCAACCAGTAAAAGGTGTTAAGCAGGGAAACAACATGGTACGTGAGAAAAAGGAGGAAAAAAAAAAGCCAGTGATACAAACAAGTCTACAGACCATAAGAAAGTGGCAATGGTGGTGACAGAGGAGACAGAAGTATTCAGCCATTCTTCTGCAGGATTCCAGAATGACTTGTCAATTCCCACCACCCAGCCCCGAATGCGCCCAGCCGGCCACCCTGCAGCTTTCTTTAAAAGCACCAGCAACGGAGGCCAACCACGGAGGAGGTGGCAAGCACCTCTCCAACAGCTCCCAGTGACTGCAATAATTAATGTTTGTAAGTGAAAGCAATTACGCCTGCCCCAAAGTCAGAATAAACAACCAGCAACCCCAGACAGCACTGCTCAAAGGATAATTACTCAAAAGAAAATCAGCGAACTTGGTAAGTGCATGTGGTAATTCACAGGCATCAAAACATCACAGTAAGACACACCTACAGGAATTCTGCGTCCGCCAGCCCGAGGCTCGAGCGAGGCCACCTCCGATCAATTACCTGCTGGGTACCACGTAGGCACTCACCCGTAGCCACACCCGAATACTGCAAGAATGTGGCTAAGTGGCCAGGCTAGTCAAAATGGTAATGACTGTCCCAGGCAGCCATCAACAAAAGGCAGGAAGGGTGGCATCAATCATTGGGCTTTGGGGTATTAATAGCCACTCCTCAGCAGTCAAGGTCACTGTAAAACTACTCCAAGCAGAAAAAACATTTTTTTTCCTAACTGTGTGTGCTCCCCTGTGAGTCTCCTTGCCAATTTCAGCCCCACCACCTTTTTGGGGGCATTATACTCTCTCAGGCCTGTTGCTAGGGAAGGAGCTCAGGACACGTCCCCATTCCCCCAAAATGTACCACTTTGGCACACTACTCATCTTGAACTGAAGGCAATCTAGGAGGTGGGGGCCCAGGAGAACTTTTGCCTCTCCCTTAACTACAGTCAAGAACCTCACTTTGAGGGTCTTTGCAGAATAAGGGGTACTAGCAAAGTTAACTCTTTCCTGCGTGACCCATCTGCCTGGCAGGGCAAACACCTGTTCTCACCGCCCTGTGGGGGCCACTCCTTTCCCTTCAGGTCCTAGAGCCCCACCCCCTCGTCCTTAGTTCACCACGACACACGCACCTCATTATGCCCGTCTTTGGAATTTCCATTCGGTGTGACTTCCCTGTACGTACACGACTATACTGTATATTCTCTGCCAATCTGTCTCACGTCCATTTTATTCCCAGTCCAGCTAGAAGGACCCTTGAAGAAGAAGGAATTCCTGCTCCCTGGCACCAGGATGAGCACGTGCAAGTCTCCACTGTTTTCACAGAATAGTTGTGCGTTCACACCCTCTGCCATCTTCACCGCATGGAAGACGATGACACGAGAAGCTAACACTTGTCCAGCACTGACTGGGACAGCAGAGGAGGGGACGAGGGTCAGCTAGGGTTCTTAGATCTACACAGACTCCGTCATTCTCCCTGTAGCTGACAAGCAGGCGAGCAGCAGGACCAGGACCCGGATCTGGGCAATGTGACCACAGAGCCGGAAGCTGAGCACTCCTCTGTGGTGCCTTTGTAACGCCATCAACAAACACAAACAGTTCCAGGAGGATAAACCCAGGCAGCCAGCCGGCACCCAGGCGGGGAGGGGGGTTAGAGATGGCCATCCAGGGCCATCGGGGGAGGCCTATTCTAGGCTTCCATGCAGGCTTTTGGTTGCTGCAACACACAGTGTCTTCAGGCGGGACCTGTCCCCATCCCTCCTCTTGCAGCTGCCCAGGTCCCCCAGAGCAGCTCGGATAACCAGTCACACAGAACCCTACCCCCACCCCTGGGATCTGGCAAACAGCTCATCACGCTCACCCACACCAGCCAGGCTACTCCTGACACCTGTGCCTAGCCAAGGTTGATCCGAGCCTCTGTCTACACAGCTCTCACATCTGTCCTAGGTCCCTGGTGAACACTCCAGGTTTTGCAAGAGTCTCCTCAAAGGCATGTTCTCTCTGACGCCCTTCTTCCCCACACCAGGGGTTTGTGAGCACCGTTCTTCAGTCCTCACCACATCCCAGAGAAGCTTCCCTGCTGCCCAGTAGAACCCACGAATACCCCTGGCCTGTGCTCATCACCTCAATCTAGACTGTGAGACCTTAAGGAGAGTGGTCCAATCCTATCGCTCTTGTTTTAGCCCTTATAAAATAGTATTACTATGGTCCACATGAAATTGAGGCTCAGCAGGGTGGAGACTGGCCAAGGTCACCCAGGAGTGGAAATCGGATTGTTTTCTAGGCAACTCCAAAGTCTACACCTTCCAACATGCCAGGGTTCTTCCAAGGTGGCCAGAGAATGGAGGCTCCCCTAGAAAGGAATCCGTGGGAGAAGCTTAATCAGAAAATAGGGATCTTCCAGCTCTGCTTTTCTTCAACCAAACAGGCCAAAGCCACTGGAGACCAGTTACATATAGGAGAAGTAATGAATTAATGAAACGTGACCTGACATAGTAAGACGGCAGAGTAGGAGAACTCTGAGCTCGCTGTCCCACGTTTTCAAGTAGATGTCATCCACATCCCTGTCACTAAACGGGACAGCCATCCGAAGACTGGCAGAACAAACTCCACAACTAAATATAGAGGAAGAAGTTGCATTTGAAAAGCTAGGAAAGTCGGAAAGTTAGAAGGAGGCCGCCCGCAGGAGGGCAGAGAAATAGGCCCTCACACAGGGAAGACTAATCCCCATAACTTTTGGTTTTAAAACCCAGAGTGGCTGAATCCCGTCTGTTTGGAAAACCCAAGGGTTTGGAACCTGAAGCTTTGGACATCAGCTGACTCAGCACCGGGTGAGCCTGGAGGGTGAGTGACAGCCCTTAAAGAGACAGCAGCCGGGGCAGAGAAGCAACATAGATACGGCTGTTAACACCAGGGGAAAAGACATCTGTTCATAAGGATTTCTGAGCCTGATGAGGGACTTTTCCGAAAATGAGGGAAATGGCAGGTGCCATTCTCCTCCCCCCACCCCCAGAATAAGCACAAAGACACATGCCAGAGGCAGGGCTGCATATCCTCATGCTACCTAAGCAGCCAGCAGTGTGTGCCATGCCCTTGAATTCTCCCAGGACTCACCCACTCCAAGCCTGCCAGCCTTGGCCCCGGGTTCAAGGCAAATTTTTTTTAAGGCCGTCCAGGCACCCTAACAAGCCAGCCAGGTGGAGAGCTGTCACCCCACACATGTGCTCCATCACACCCAGCTCTCAGCCCCCAGCCACCCTGTGTGTCTTGCCCATTCACACATTCCAGGGGAACAAATTAATGACCTGTAAGATAAAGTAACAGAAAGTAATCAAGCAGAACAAAAGGGATAATAATTATACAAAATGAGAGCAGACTTAGGGAAGTCAGTGATTCTATCAAATATAACAACACTCATATTATCAAAGTCCCAGAAGAGAAAGGAGGACAGAAAATTTATTTAAGAAATAAGGAAACAGATACCCAGATCTAGGAATGCTCAAGAGAACAAACAAAAGCAGAGCCACACTGAGACATAATTAAATTTGAAAAACATAAAGCAAAAGTTTTCAAAGCAACAAGTCATTAACTTACAAGGGAAAACTCATAAGGCTAGCAGGCGATTTCTCAACAGAAATTTGGCAAGCCAAGAGGAAGTGACAGGATATATTCGGAGTGCTGAATGGGAAAAAACTGCAGCCAAGAATACTCTATCCAGTAAGGCTATCATTCAGAACAGAGGAAGAGATACAGTTTCCCAGACAAAGAAAAACTAAAGGAGTTTGTGTCTACTAATCCAGCCCTGCAAGAAATATTAAAAGGGACTCTGAGTAGAAAGGACAGACAAAAAGTAACAACACAGAGGAAACAAAACAGCAGTAAATTAGTCAAGGAACTCACAAAAAAAGAGACTATAATATAGTAACCTATACATAAAATGTGCAGAAGAAAAAATAGGTTCAGACTTGAACGACCATCAACTTAATATAGACTAATATACACGGAAGGGTTCATGTACAAATTTAATGGTATGCCAAAAACCACTAAAAAACATGTAAATAAAGAGACAGAAATCCACATGTATCACTAAAGAAAATCAGCAAAGCATGAAAGAGAAAGATAAGAAAGGGTCAAAGAAAATCCTCAGAAACAACCACAAAACTGTAAAATGGCAATAAATACCTGTCTACCAATACTTAGTTTGAATGTAAATGGACTAAATGCTCCAAAGCAAAAGACACAGGGTGACAGATTAACACGCAAGACCCAGCTATATATGCTGCCTACAAGATACCTATTTTAGACCTACAGACACCTGCAGATGGAAAGGCAGAGGCTGGAGAGACATCTACAAATGCAAATGGAGGTCAAAACGAAGCCCGAGTAGCAATACTTCTATCACAGTAGCAATACTTTATTTTTTTTTACTTTTTTATTTATTTATTTATTTTAACATATGCAATTATTTTCCATCATTTACAGTACAGTAGTTACAATGACACTCCAAACAGAAAAGCAAAGTAAAAAATCAAAACCCCAACTTCTGTTTCATGTAATTAGACTTATACAGAAATTAGAAGGTTAAGTAACAACTAGTTAATCACCTAATTTCACAGCTATCTGAAGTGGCGATCGTTATATAGCAGCTTATCTATGATACATTCAAGATACATGATACAATTTATTACTTGCTCATAAGCCACAGTAGCAATACTTTAAAACAAAGACTGTAACAAGAGACAAAGAACACCACTACATGATAATAAAGGGGACAATACAACAAGAAAATATAACAACTTTAAATGTTTATGCGCCCAACATAAGAGCAACTCAATACATAAAACCGTTAATAACAAGCATCAAGGGACCAAGTGCCAGTAGCACAATACTAGCAGAGGACTTCATCTAAACAGAGCATCAACAAGCAAACAACGCTGGCTCTGAACGACACCTGCAACAGATGAACTTAACAGATACGTTCCAGACATTCCATCCTAACAGAGCAAATTACACATTCTTTGTCAAGGGCCTACAGAACATTCTCCAGAACAGATCACACGTTGGTCCATGAAAACCAAACCTCAACAAACCCAAGAAGACTGATTTACCATTCCTATTTTCTGACCACAACACTATGAAACTTGAAGTCAACCACAGGAAAAAATCTAGAAAGACCACAAATACATGGAGCTGAAACATGCTGCTCAAGAATGAATGGGTCACCCAGAAGCATCAAAGAAACAAAAAAGGACATAGAAACATGAACATGAAAACAAGATGGCCCAACATGCCCGGGATACAGCAAAAGCAGTTCTAAGAGGGAAGTTTGTAGCAATGTACTGCTCAGGAAGTAAAAAATACGTCAAAAAACTTAATACCTAAAGAAACTAGAAAATGAACAAAACCTATAATCAGCAGAGGGAAGCAAATAATAAAGATTAAAGCACAAATGATATAAAGATTTTAAAAAATAACAGAACAGATCAATTAAACCAGGAGCTAGTTCTTTGAAGAAACAAAGGCAGGAAAATTGATAAACCTCCATCCAGATTTATCAAGGGGAAAAAAAAAAGATTCAAAATCAATGAGAAAAAAAAAATCAACACCACAGAAATGCAATCATAAGAGATTATGAAAAACTATATACCACCCAACTGGACAACCTAGAAGAAACTAATCAATTCCTATAAACATTCAAAACTGAAATAGGAGGAAATAGAAATTTTGAACTGATAACCAGCAAAGAAATTGAGTCCTAAATAAATAAATAACGCCTCCCAACAAACAGAAGTGCAGGGCACCTGGGTGGCTCAATCAGTTAAACGTCCAACTTTGGTTCAGGTCATGATCTCACGGTTGGTGCGAGCCCCACATTGGGCTCTGTGCTGACAGCTAGCTCAGAGTCTGGAGCCTGTTTCCGATTCTAGGTCTCCCTCTCTCTCTCTCTCTCTCTCTCCCCCTCCCCTGCTCGTGCTGTCTCTCTCCCTCTCAAAAATAAGTAATTAAAAAAAAAACATTAAAAAAAATTTTCTTAAAGCAGCAGCGAGAGAAATTTAAAAAACAATCCCATTTACAACTGCACCCAAAATAAGATACCTAGGAATAAACTTAACCAAGAAGGTGAAAGACCTTTAACTCTGAAAACTGTAAAACACTGATAAAAGAAATTTAAGACACAAAGAAATGGGAAGATATCCCATGCTCATGGATTGGAAGAACACTGTTAGACTGTCCACACTAGCCAAAGCAACCTACACACTTAACTCCTATCAAAATACCAATAGTGTTTCTCATAGGACTAAAACAAACAATCCTAACATTTGTATGGAACCACAAAAGACCCCAAATAGCCAAAGCAACTTTTAAAGAGGAAAAAAAAAAAAAAAAAAAGCAAAGCTGAGGGCAACCTAATTCCAAACTTCAAGATATACTACAAAGCTGTGGTCATCCAGAGTATGATAACAGCACAAAAACACACACACAGATCAATGGAACAGAATAGAAAATTCAAAAAGAAACACACAATCATATGATCAATTAATCTTTGACAAAGCAGAAAAAAATATCCAAAAGAGAAAAAGACAGTCTCTTCAACAAATGGTTCTGGGAAAACTGGATAGCAACATGCCAAGAATCAAACTGGACCACTTTCTTACACCATACACAAAAAATGTATTTAAAATGGATGAAAGACTTAAATGTGAAACCTGAAACCATAAAAATCCTACAAGAGAACACAGGCAGTAATTTCTCTGGCACTGGCCACAGTAACCTTTTTCTAAGTAAGTTTTCTGAGACAAGAGAAACCAAAGCGATAATAAACTACTAGGACTACATCTAACACAAGCTTCTGCACAGAAAGACAAATGGCCAACCAAACTGAAAGGCAGCCTATAGGAGATCTTTGTCAATAACATACCTGAAAAAGGATTGGTATCCAAAATACATCAAGGACTTACAAAATTCAACACCCAAAACCCAAATAATCTAAAAACTGGGCAGAAAGCATGAACAGACATTTCTCTAAAGAAGACATGCAGACGGCCAACAGACACACGAAAAGATCATCATCATGGCTCATCATCAGTGAAATGCAAATGCAAACTGAGACGTGCCTGGGTGGCTCAGTCAGTTAAGCATCCAACTCTGGACTGTGGCTCAGGTCATGATCTCACCATTTGTGAGATCAAGCTCTGCATCAAGCTCCGCGCGCTGCTGGAGATTCATTCTCTCCCTCTCTCTGCCCCTCCCCCGTTCATGGTCCCTCTCTCTCAAAAGTAAAATTTCAAAAAAAAAAATATTATTCAAAACTACAATGAGTTGACACCTCACGCCTGTCAAAAATGGCTAAGCTCAACAACACAGGAAACAAGTGTTGGTGAGAATGCGGAGAAAAAGGAACCCTTATACACTATTGGTGGGAAATCAAACTGGTTCAGCCACTGTGGCAAAGAGTATGGAGGTTTCCCAAAAGGTTAAAAACAGAACTACCTTAAGACCCAGCAACTTCACTATTGGGTATTTGTGCATAGAATACACATAGAATACAAAAACACTCATTCAAAGAGACGTTTATAGCAGCACCATTTGTCATAGCCAGGATATGAAAGCAGCCCAAGTGTCCACTGATGAATGGATAAATAAGACATGGTCTGTGTATACAATGGATTATTCAGCCATAAAAAGAATGAAATCTTGACATATTCAATGATGTGGATGAAGCTAGAGAGTATAATGCTAAGTGACATTCAACATATGATTTCACTAAGTTGAAGTTAAGAAGCAAACAAGCCAAGGGGAAAAATGAGAGAGAGAGAGAGAATGCAATAATAAACATTCTTAATTACAGAGAATAAACTGATGGGTTACTGGGGGGAAAAAATGGGTGAAATAGGAATTAAGAAATGTACTGTCATGATAAGCACAGGGTGGTGTGCGGAACCGTTGGACTATTAAACTGTACACCTCCAACTAATATTACACTGTATGTTAACTGGAATTCAAGAAAAAATTCACAGTAAAAAAATAAAAGTAATTTTATCTTTAAAAAAAGAAAATCCCTAACCATACAGACAGCAGAAGCCTAGATTCTCACTTCAGAGAAGGGAGTATCATCATCAAGTGAGAAGACTGCAGGCAAACGGTGTGGTCCTGGATTGGAATTCAGGGTTGGTGTCAGTGTAGACTCATGAGGTCATTTCAAAAGGACAGAGAAACACAGAAACCAATTCATCAGGGTTGTCACCAGACAAACCCAGGACAATCTGATAATCAAAATGTTGATAGTAATGGATGATGAGCTACTGAATAAAATGGACATCCATGAACCCAGAAATGGGTACGTGGAAAGTTTAATGCCTCAGGAAATATTTACATTGGCTCCAACTACCTCCCCACAAAATATTGAACCACTGTAAAGAGAAATGTGCACAGTGGTGAAGGAGGGCAGACACCACCAGATCAGGGCATCAAAGTTAACATGCTCACTAATGGAACACAATAAAGTCATGAGCCATCCGCTAGGATCCTCACAAAAGAACATGCATCACCTCCCTGATGTTAATAACAAAGATGCATAAACTGAAGCTAATCTTGGAAACAACCGAGGGACATTCTGCAAAATAAGGTGGACAACAAACTTCAAAAATGTCAAGGTCACAAAAGTCAAGGGAAAAAAGTTTTCAATAAACTGTTCCAGACCTAAGAAATTACATGAGTCATTCTGGACTCAATCATTTTGCAAGAAAGGCCGTTACTGGGACAACCAGTAATGGTTGAACATCAAGAAGGGAGTAGACGGAAAAGTGTCACATTGATTTTCTGATTTTGACAAACTGTGTGCACTATGGAGGAGAATGCTGTGTCCGTGGCCAGCACTAATACACTGAGGAGTTAAGACATCATTCCAGGGGCCACTGCAGAATCACCGTCTGTCCTCTGGAATAGGCCTGGAATCAGCACTCGGCAGCCCCGAGATCACTCTGGGCCACATGTGAGGACCATCTCTGAGAACCACTCGCTGCCCTGTGCTCTCCCAGCACACCCCATTGGAACCAGAGTCCAGAGAACCACAATCATACTCCTCCTGACGTGGTTCAGGATGCCGTGGTCCCTAACCAGGCACAAGACATCTGACTACTTCTCGCTTTCCGGCCATTCTCTCTAACAAGGCAGTGCGGAGGCAGCCAGGGGGCCCGAATTCCGGGCAGTCTGCATCTTTCCTTGACTGTTCTCTGACTTGAGCTATACGGTGTCTCATCTGCCAGCTGGAGTGGGGGGAGGAAGGGCGTAAAAAGCTTGTTTGATTTTTAGTGCTCGCTCCCAATTCCCACCATTTCACCATTTTTTATAAACCCCATCTCATTAGCCACCTGGTAAATTCCACTCAGAATGGGAGGCTGGCCCCACATTTCAGAGCCAGAGCCAGGGAAACGGCCCAAACAACTCCAGCAACTCATGAAGGTAATTAATTGCAGATGATACACACCCAAAATATCCTGAGCACAACAGGAAAATCATAGGGTTCCAAACATAATAGCTAGAATCATACTTGACTGTCATTTACACTCAAAACTCTCTCAAGTTACTTCTCAGGACACTGACTTATCGAGAAGACAGCTTACTATTCACTTCACTCCTCTGTGTCATTAAAGGGTTTGCTTTGAGGCCTAATGGGCCTAACACGAATGCCGTCTTTGCCTCTGTGTAACCTTGGGCAACTCACTTGACCTCTCTGGGCCCTGGTTTTATCACCTATGAAATGGGAGACTGGTACCTACTTTAGAAACTACAAGGACGAGTAAGTGTGTGCACAAGTGCATGCACACACACACACACACACACCCACATATGTAAATGCAAATATGTATCACATGTCTGGAAAACATTAAGTACTAAGTAAATGTGAGGTGTTCTTCTCTATGGTCATTAATTGTAAATTGTAAACGGGGGCTCCACCATCATGGTCTTCTAGCCCACAAAGGTCTGTTTTCTCCAAGCAACAGAAAGGCTAGGGGAAGACCCACAGCAACACTCAAGTCCTCCCTCAATTTCCAGGTCAGGCATCCGTATGGAGCCGTCTTCCAGAGCTCATTGGATGAACACCAATTCAACCTCACCTCCGCAGAGAACGCTTGCCTGATCTCCCCAGGCTGTCGTCGGCACCCCCAGGGATGGAGCCTCTTCCACACCGACTGGGGACTTGAAAGAAAGAGCCTCTCACTCATTGGGCCTCCGTGGGAGCCAGTTTGGGACACTCAGAGGTCCTCCATGGGCAATCGACCTTTGGGAAGAGTGAACACCCACAGCTTCACTGCAGGGCGAGGACAATAAATGTAGCCAAATAAACCAACCTCTGGAAAGAGGCAAGAAGGGGCAGAAGCGGCAGTTGTAAAATGGTCAATTGTGCCCTCAAGAAGGATGGCCGCAAGAAGGATGCAGGACTCGCTCATGAGAGCAGAATACAGACAGAGCGTAACTGCAAGCCTACTCCAGAGGTTTATTCTAGAGGTTTCCGAGCCGGAGCCCCATGGGGGCAGGCGAGTAGCATGCAGGAGTGAAGCAGGCAGGAGAGATGCACGTCGGGCCACACGCGCACGGGTCACAGGGGAGAGCACATGCCGTCTCGGGGACGTCGGTGACCCAACAGCAGGCACGTGGGACCATGGCCCCCGTGTTGCCACATCTTCAAGAGCAGCTGGAGATCCGGATTTCTGTGTCAAGCTTTAACAAACCTTAAAAATCTTTTTTTTTTTTTTTTTAATTTTACATAGCAACTCATGTGCCCAACAAGACCCACCTATAAGCCCAATTCTGGCTGGGGCCGCCAGGCTCCGGCTGCTCTTCACTCTCAGGACCGAAGCCTACTGGCTGCTTAGTGTCCCTTTATTAGACCAAGAGGAAACAGATTTGAAATCCTTCAGGGGCCTGTGAAGAGTGAACCTGAATCTAATCACGAGAAAACAGTGGACAAACCCAGACTGAGGGATGGTCTACATAGCAAATGGCCAGAAAGGAACACAGAAGTCAAGGTCATGAAAAACAAAGACTCTGTGGAAAGGCTCCAGATTACAGATTTAACAGATGCAACAATTCAATGCAATGCCTGATTCTGGAGCAAAGAAAACGGCCATAGAAGGCTTCAGTGGCCTCGGTGGTAAAATTATGAACATGGGCTTTCCAGTCCATCACGTCAGTGTCTCCTGAATTATACACCATCATGCACTAGGTATGTCCGCAAGGGCCCTTGTTCTTAGGAAACATAAGCACTTCAGGGCTAAAGGTCGTGATGTTTACGACTCTAAAGTGATCAGGGGAAAGGCTCTTATGGGCAGATATAGAGACGTTTACCTCAAATATGGTCGAATACTAATAACCAGTTAATTTGTTATTCTTGCAGTTCTTCAGCAATTTCTAAATCATTTCAAAGTAAAAAAAAGAAAAAAAAGTTTTTTTAAAGGCTCCCAACCAACAAAAACGGGTTTATAAAAACCACCCGCAAAGTAGGGTTCAAAGGATTCAACAGCTCGCAACTGGCACTGAAAAGCCAGGAAAGTTTGCTTCGTCAGTATAAATACAGCACATTGACGGATCTGAGAACAAGGCCCAGGCGATGCCCTTACGTGGATAAATACGGTACAGCGCAGAGGGGTGCAGTTCACGAAATGTGCCCACGTCCTGGGTGCCGACGCTAACAGGACCACGGAGGTAGAGCCTGGCCAGCACTTCAGGGGCATCTGGGAGCAAGGAGGCACACTCACTATCCCTGCACAGCCTACAAATGAGGGAGGGCAGGGAAAGGCCTAGAACAGTCCCCCTCCTCCCGGGAAGTGGTGTGGTGTCCGGAAACGTGACAGGCTGTGCAGAGCTGTGGCTACCACCGGAGCCTTGGGAGACAGACACATCCTGAAGCTGAATTCCAAGCTGAAAACTCGACTTGGCTCTTGAGTAAGTCACAATACTATCATCAAATCCCAGCCTCTCAAGACCACAAGCAAGGGATGTAGACTATGAAAGATGTGGAATTTAAAAGGTAACAACAAAATACAACAATGGAGGCCAAGTAGCAGAGAGAGAGAGAGAGAGAGAGAGAGAGACAAAGGTTACTGTAGAGAGCTGTCTGGCTTGTAGACTTGCTCTTTTGAGCCTCAGGGGGCAGGGGTGTGGATGGCACATGTGTGCACACACGTGCGTGTGTGTGTGTGTGTGTGTGTGTGTGTGTGTGTATGTGTGTTAGAGAGAGAGAGATGCAGTTTTACTAGATACAAATCATTAAATATCAAGTTCTCTCCCTTTCTTATCTTCTCAGCTTATCTTGGAAAAGCCCAGGGTCTGACCACATGGGGCTGCGGGGCTGGTGGCCATTCGTGGGTGGCGCAGAGTAGGTGGCTGCTCCTTCAGACACGACAAGTGCTTTCCAGTTTCCCCCAAGACTCCCCCGGCCCCTGTTCTCTCCTGGGGCCCACTTCGTTCACCTCCATTATTCACTTGGCCCCTCTAGGAATTCCAGTTGGAGACCCCCACCCTCCAGTCCATAAAACGGACACTCCGACAAATTCTAGAGACGGCTGTGGGATGAAAATGTCAGGGTCAAAGCCAAGACGGGATACAAAAATTTGATGAGCACAGAGTTGTCCATCGGGGTTCACACAAGCAGCCCCCTGCGTGATGGCTTACGGTTCAGGGACCACAGCGCAACTTGCACAGACCTGCTCAGAAAGGCACATTTGCGGTGACGCACCATCAGTCCCAAAGGACTTAAACAACTGCAACACATTTCTGAGGAAACAATTATTTCACCCTGAACAGCTAATGACAACTTGACAAAGCAGAAAAGAAAAAAACAAAACCCAAAACTCAGCTCCTGCAAGCTGTCCGTCACTTCCGCCTGTCTTCACGTGGTTACAACAGTTTGCTGCCATGTTTAATTCCACCCCGCACCTGGGGGATGGATTACTGAATGACTGAAGACACTGGTAAGTATCAGGAGTGTCCCTTCTCTGGCCTGCAGAGAAAATCACGAGGGCCAGAACAATGTGTCTGGAAAGCTCTTACAATGGCTCTACACAGGCCAGTGCCCAAGTGCGGTTAAAATCCTACGGTTCCAGGAAGCTGACGGTGTACAGCAGTCTGGAAGCCTCGCAGGCACTGGATGCCCGTTGTTACCAAGAGGATTCAAACTCAGGAACAGAGCTACCAGGGGCCCGCTCTCGCGAGTCCAACATCTTCATAGCTTTCACCTGTCACGTGGCTGCTTCTCAGCCTAAGCTCCTCGAGAGCAAGAACCTGACCCTGTACAACACACAGCACAAGCCACAGCACTGAATTCAGGCCCCAAGACAGTCTGATGACATGACAACTAAAGGTAAGGAACGTGTCAACCTCAGGGACGTCCTGACTCCACGGAGGGTAATAACTAACAAAAAGACATTTTAGGATCAATAAGGGAGTTAGGACTATGGGATGTATGTTAAATATTGTGGGATTATCAATCTTCCCAGGCATCATACTATGGTAGTTATAGAATAGACTAGTTTTATTCTTGGGAAATAAGTGTGGAAGGATTTAGGGGCAAAGAATCACAAGGTCTGAAATCATTTCTCCAGTAGCTCAGAAACACACACACACACACACACACATGAACAACCTGTCCGTGTGTTTATTCATTTAGTAGGAGTGGAAATAAAGACAAGTGCACCAAGTGTTAACCACAGCTGAATCCAGGACAAGGTACGCCCACCCAAATTCATGATATTAGTCTTATAGCTTTTGGGGAGATTTCAAACTTTTCAAAATAACAAGTTAGGCAATTTTTTTTAAATAAGGAAGGTTTAATGAATAAAGCAATCCATTACCAAGGCTCAAAATGACTTTTCTATGCCCCACTCGGGCGGAGGTGACGGGCCAGGGGCTTCTACAACCTCAGTCCCACCGGCAGCCCCTTGGGCTGAAGGCCTGACGGTCCCCCGCCTCGAGGAACACAGCCTACACAGGAAGCAGGCGGTGGATGACAGACGGTGCTTAGGGGCCACGAGGACCGTGACTTTTGTCCAGGAAAATGAGCTCTGGTCCACAGTACCCATCAGCCTCTGACCAGCTCACCTCACCTTCAATTGCATGTTCCCTGGCATCCCCCTTCTTCTGTGCTTGGCCTGGTGGAACCACTATGAAGAGGGGATTTATTAGTGTTCTTTTAAGTGTCTATTCAGGAACAATCCTAGGACAAGAGTAGTCACAGCAGCCTAACTTGTTGATCTGTCTAAACAGATCACCAACTAAATGGCAAAACCAGAAGCCTATAGAGGAGGTAAAGCTGGGTGACAAGGCACCCACAAACCCCAAAAATCTAAGCAGGGGAGGACAAGCCAACAGCCACCGTGGCCTGGGCTTCTGTGGGCGCAGGCGAGTGCAGAGGAACGCAGCGTGGGCACCTGGTCAGACACTCTGCAAAATAAACCCCTCCATCACCAACGGGTGCTCCCCAGGAAGGAACACCTGCGGAGCCTGTGAGGGGCAGGTTTCCTTTCTCCCCACAGCAGGTAAGCACAGGGGACCTGCAGTGACCCTGCGGGGCTCATTCATGCAGGCTGGCCTCCGCTAACCCTGGACACTGGCCCAGAGGATGCCCTTCCAGGGCAGGGGCTGTGGTGAGGACACCATCCACCGGTGACAATCACAGCAGAGCTGAGAGACCCCAGACACGATCAAGGTAAAGGCAGGGAGGACAAGGCAGGCAGAAAACTTCGGGAAAAAGTGTGCCAGGCACCTGAGCGCACAGTGAGGACAGAAGAGGGACTCTGCCAAGGTGGAAAGTGCAGCCCTCAATGTCACCTCCCTCCAGAAGTTTACTTTCCTGACCCTAGATGACGGGCAGCAGAAGAACCCAGATAAAACCCCAAGTTCTAAGAAATAAGAAAAACAAGTGGAACATATCTACAGATAACGAAACACGCCAGAAATACCCATGTAACTGTAATGTTCTATTTCCAACGAAGCTCGAAACACACGGAAGTGAGACCACACAGCAAAGAACAACAAGAACCAGAATTAGAAAAGACTCAGTCATGAGGTGACAAAACTCAGGCAATTGAAGAAAACATTTCAAAAATGAAGACCACCCTAGAACGAACACCTAGAAGGTCAAGTAAATAAAAGCTTTCAAAAATAAGAAGAAAATGGGGCACCTGGATGCTTCAGTCAGTTAGGCAGCCGACTCCTGATTTCAGCTCAGGTCATAATCTCCTGGTTCACGGGATCGAGTCCCGTGTCGAGCTCTGTCAGCACTGAGCCTGCTTGGAATTCTCTCTCCCAAAATAAACTAGCATTTAAAAAATGAAAAATAAATAAAAGGAAATAAAGAGAAATAAAAGGGGTTTGAGAGAAAGTGACAAAGACTAAGGACAAAGAAGATCCAGGGTACAGAAAACAGAAGCCCCTAGAGAGGAAATAAAGTTTGTTGCAAGCAATTTGGAATTACATCTTGCAAGAGATCGCCGCGGACCTAGGAATACAAGTTCTAAGTGACTAACGCCAAGATTCAGTCTAGTAAAAACTATTCAATATCAGAGAAACTGAAGAATGCCCTGGGGCAAGGGACTTCTAAGAAAAAGAAAATTAGATTATTATCCATCTTTGAGAGCACTGCTTCCAAAAGACCTAGTAACGTATTTACGACAATCAAGAAAATGTGATATAAGGGTTTTCGGATGCACCAATTTTACTTTCAAATATCAAGAGCACAAACCAGTAACAGCACACAACCCCTGTGAGCACGCTGTTCCCACAAGCACCACCCCACCCGCCCGGCCCCCCGCAAGATCTCAGAGCAGAAGCTGTGCGAGCCCCAGGGACTAGCGAGAAGGGCAAAGGGCTGGTGGGAAACCTTACAGACTTTATGTAAGCTTACAGAACCGAGACTACACCACGAGTAAGTAGGAAAAATATGTTACTGGCCCTGTGCTCGGGTAACACAGGTGCGGAAGGATTTTTTTCAAGACTGGGGAAAGCGTTCGTAAAAATGTTTCCATTCTAATCCGTTACGCTTTAACAGTAGTACTGGTGTTACTCTGACATTTTACAAATGGTTTACACCTAGGGATGTATACGTATCTACTTCATGGTTAAAGTCCTCATTCTTACTGCTATTTCCAGTTCGAATTCAGTTTTACAGGGTTTACTTTATTGCTTTTATATTCCATTTACATAGCCTGTGCTCCTCGTACAAAGTACGCCAAAGACACACAGGATGGTGGCATTGGGATACCCTGTGGTAACTCACCTGCTTTGTCCCACAACATTTACACGACAGAATGACACCACCACCAGAGCACAGACTCCGGGAGACGTCTCTCCCTCTCTCTCTGCTGCTCCCTTCCTCGCACTTCCCCTCTCAAAATAAATAAACTTTCAGAAAAGACCCTCTACTGGGGCACCTGGGTGGCTCAGTCGGTTGAGCGTCTGACTTCAGCTCAGGTCACGATCTCACCATCTGTGGGTCCGAGCCCCGCGTCGGGCTCTGGACTGACAGCTCAGAGCTGGGAGTCTGCTTCAGATTCTGTGTCTCCTTCTCTCTCTCTGCCGCTTCCCCTGTCACTCTCGCTCTCAAAAATAAACAAAAAAATGTTAAGGCCTTAATCTCCAAACACAGTCACATCAAGGGTTAGGGCTTCAACATATGAATTTTGGGAGGATGTAATTCATTGTATAACAAATAGTCACCCACTTCTGACGGGGCCAATACCTATGCCAAATTTATGAGACCAAGTGAGAAACATGCAACCAAGTTAACAGATGAGTAACAATTTAGTTAATCCCTGAATATCAGCCCTAAAAATAGAATAATCCCCAAATAATTATTCCCAGCCCCACGCTCCCTTTGGAAGTTACCTAAGCAGTAAATGAAATATAATTAACGTGTTTTTTGTTAAGCTTCTGCTCAGGAGAGAACACTGAGCTATGTCCCTCCTAGCTCAGGCACCAAAGAATTAAGATTTGCAATAGATTCAGATTTTCAGCTTAGAGAACCATTTTCTTCCCCCCAAAATCCCAAGAGCAGCACGGCCAAACACAAAATCTCTTCAACATGCTGTTTATTACTAAGAGGGAGAACTTAGCTTTCAACACGCCACCCAGCACAGATTCCATTTTCATCTCATTTGTAACCTCCTCATCTTTTTATTATTCATATTTATCAAGAACCAACAGTGTTAGCTCATGGAAAATACACCTATTCCTTTGGTTTTTAAAGGAGCTTGGAGGATTCTTTCTTCCCGGTTCCAAGGCTGCCCTGATGGTTGGCGAATGCCTCATGAGGCGGCGTGCTGTCATCGCTCAATCCTCTCCTGGCCCAGCCCGGGGCACCTGGCACTAAGTGGCCGTGGAGGTGGAGTGGGCAGGAATCCATGGATAAACCCCTCTGCCTCCCGCCTGCCCAGAGCAGACGCTGGCAGAAACAACCGGCTTCTTTCACCCTTTCCTTGGAGCAGAGGTCAGGACAGAAAAACCCTGATGACTTATTCCCACCCAGATGAGACCTCCTCCTTCTTGCCCTTTGAGCAGAGTGTCCCAAGACGACCTGGAGCCACTTGCTCTCTGAGGGTTTCCCTCCACCCCCTCCCACAGGCTGTTTCAGCACCTCAGGCTCACAGAGCCTGTGCCCCAGCTCCCCCCACCCGGGAGAGGCCCCCGAAGGCTGCTGGGCCACCAGGGAGGTGCTGACCTGACCCACTCTTAGTTGGCAGCTCACAGGAGCCTGCCAACCCAGAGGAAGACTTCCCATCATATCACACTCACTTTTGCTGAACCGTCAACCCGGAGCAGGAGGGCAAAACCTACCCAAGGGTCAAAGGAATGGAAATACACAAAGCCCTCAAGAGAGGAAACGTCTGGCCACCATCTTGCAAGTTGGGAGACGTCGCCCTTCCCTTCTCCCCCAGCCTCTCATCGACTCCCAGAGCAGGCGTTGGCCCCTGGTGGCAGGTAAGCTTCTCCTGACTCACGTGTGGAGGAAGCTGCGTGTCACAGTGGGACACTGCTATGATCTGAAGTGTCAAGCCCCACATGCCAATAGCGAACTCACCACCTGGCAACTCACCAGCTACGGCGGGTTTGGAGGGTGGCGGACAAAATGAGGCCCTCGGGCCAATGCAGCCACCACCATTATAAGTAAAGCATTGGTAAAAGTGTCTTGCCAATGAAGCTTTATTGATACGCAGCCACAACCACTAGCTGATATGTGGTGGTTTTTTTACAGTACAATCGCAGAGCCGAGTAGCTGCGACAGAGATCATGTGGCCCACAGATCCCAAAGTATTTACTATCTGGTCCATTACAGACAAAGTCTGCTAACTCATGAGCCATGCAATGTCTCACATAAATTACTTTCAACCTTCCAATCTTCATGTCCATTTCCCTTAAAATGAGAACTGCATGGCCATCTGTCCCTCCCATCTAAAAATCAGTCATTCATTGTAACATCATACTCTCCAGGACATTTCTTTTGAGTTCTGAGTAAATTGCCCAGAGTATTTTCTTTAATCTGGAAAACAACCCGATGAGCAAAGTCCTATTATGAATCCATTTTACAGAGGAGGACACAGAGGCTCAGGGAGCAAAGGTGACCAAGGTGACACCTCTAAGGTAACAGTGGAGCTGAGGTTCAGCCCAAGCTCCTAAGCCCCTTCTCTTTCAGGCCCTGGGGACACAAGCAGAGGTGCTGACCACCAGAGCAGGGCAAGGACAGACCTCAGCCCCTCCCAGGACCTTGATGCCCTCCAGCCCGTCTCTATGCTCTCCCTCCAGCCTGGCCCCCTCTCCTCCCACCCATCCCCTTCCCCCTTCACCAGCTAACAACAGTTTACCATCTTTTATTGCAAGACACATACGTAACCTACTTCTCAGCAGGTAAGCAAAGCCAAACCATGTGAGAGCCACCTCCGGTGCCGATGTGCATTTCCTTCTTGTGCAACACTTCACACTGTTAGGTAGATAAGTACAATTTAAAAAAACAGACACACAACTTCTCAGAGAGCCAAATACTTCCAGAACAAAATTTCAAGGCTTTTGGTGTAATTTAGGGAAAAAAAGCCAAGAACAAAAATCATGCGTGCCCCAGACCATCACCAGCAAGCAGCCGGAGTGGGAAGGTCTGCTAGGAACTTCACAGCTAACCATGTCAGGGTTCTCATAAAGCACCATGAGGTAGGTAGGCTGGGTATTCTTTGGAAACCGAGGCAGGGAGAGAGTAAGAGACTTGCCCCAAGGTACACAGCCCATAAGGAGCAGAGCTGAGAACTGAAACAAAGTCCTTGACCAGATCCGACAACCCACCACCCCCTTGCCACAAGCTGTGGACTCCAGAGACACTAGAGACAGATGTCACATCGAGCATCTGTAACAACTATCAGACAAACCTGAATTGGACCTGAATGCAGTATTGAGCCTAAAAGTAAGGCTCCCTACCCTTCAACCAGGTGACGTCCCTCCATGCGTCAGAGACCTGAAATCCAGGATCCTGGGGTTGGCGGCGTTCGCCGAGGTTTCCAGGTGGAACAAACTTTGGGCATCATGCGCTTCCTTCTGGAGACGGCCCTTCATGAAACTCCAAAGGGCCGTCCGACCGATAGCCCCATCTTCCCTACCTACCAGGGGCGGGCATCTGACCCTGGCTAGCCCCACCCTCTGGGACGGATGACCAGGCCAGCGGAGGCCCTACTGACCCGGACAGACCGAGCCAGGGGCCTTTTGTGCAGGAATGGGGTCCCTCGCTCTGCGGAAATCCTTCAGGAACCGAACCCTGGAGCTGCTCAGAGTCACGCTGGCCACCTTGTGAGAATCCCCAGCTGAGGAAGACGTCAGTCCACAAAGAAAGCTCAGGGGACAGACTCGGAGGCCAGGAACTTCATTACTGTCTGGATCCACATCAGACGCTGGACCATCCTCTGGGGCATCCGTTTACATGGACCAACATGTTCCCTGTTGGGGGTTTTTTTTTGTTTTTTTTGTTTTGTTTTTGTTGTTGGAAACTGATTTAAGTTTCGATTTTTTTTTCTTTCAATCAGCAACCCTCGCGCACAGCGCCTTCCTCCGTCTGCCGTTCCTACAGGGAGCACCCACTGGCTCCAGCCCTCAACTACTCTCTCCTCTTTGACCAAGACAACTACGCGGAGTTTGGACGCGGCTGCAGCATGTGAGCTGGGTGGTGCCCCCATTCCCGCCCTCAGCATTTGCTTCTCAACATCACAGGCTCAAAATAAAGGCCTACCAAAAGCACTTAAACAGAAAAACCTACACTCTGGGAAAGACCTATCAAAAGCACACATGGACAGGGCAGCTGGGTGGCTCAGTCAGTTAAGCGTCCAACTTTAGCTCAGGTCATGATCTCACAGTTCGCGGCTTGGAGCCCGTGTAGGTCTCTGTGTTGACAGCTCAGAGCGTGGAGACTGCTTCGGACTCTGTCTCCCTGTCTCTCTGCCTCTCCCCTGCTCATGCAGTCTCTGTCTCTCTCTCAAAAATACATTTTAAAAAAGCATTAAAAGTATACATGGACTGCAACCTGACTCAGGATGATGACAAGAGGGAAATAATGGAGTGTTTTTGTCCCCTCCTCTTTTTGTTTTGTTAAGAAATCTCAGTCTTTCAGCAAAGCTGGAGTGATATAGAAGCAAACCACAGAGGTGCTCTCTGTTAAAACGCAAAGATGACGTGGGCAGCTTTGTGCAACCATCGATTAATGGCAGTTGTACGAGCCTGTAGGAAACCCTGAGACTGCCGAGAGCCTCGGAACTCTCCCATGGGGTCTGTCAGGAGCTGGAGGAGGAATCACAGACACCCTGCAGGCACCCAGCCCCAGCGCGAGGTCCTGCCAGCTCTGCTCCAAACCTCGCAAGTAATCTCAGATACAAAACCCCCCCAGACTCAAAATGCACCTAAAAGCCATGATTTTTCTCCTGAGCTCCAGAGCCCTAAATAAATCCTACCACTACCCACCTGGACATGAAGGTCTCCTGGATGTCTCTTGGTCAAGTCCCTGGCTCGCCATCACAATACACATATGCCGGCACATGCACACCCCCCACAGGCATGTGTGCGCACAGGCACGCACACACAGGGCCCCGTCATCCTGTGCCGCTGCCTCATCAGAACCCACCCGTCTCACAGAGCCTACCTCCCAAGCTCCTCCCGCAGCACCTCCTCGGGGCGGCCCATCTGCCCCCCCCAGATCACCACCCCCCTCTCCTCACTGGACCCCCTGCCTCCACGGAGCAGCGCGGTCCCACCCGAGGTGAGACCCACCTCACCCACACTGAACCAGAAGCAGTTGCTCGAATGTGCCGCCGTCTCTCTGAGCACTCATCACGGGACCTGCATGCCAGAGAGGCCTTCCCAGGCCGCCCTAGCGAGCAGGCAGGGCCATGTGTACACACACACACACACAAGTACACGTGAGCACACATGTGCACACAAGTGCACACCATGCTCCCTCAGCCCTAAGGCTCCCATCCATCAAGTCACGTCCTGCTAAGACCCTCCCTCGCCCTGGGCATGCTGTGAGCCCCCCTGAACACCGCACATGCCAGCATCACGCACACGACCCAGGCGGGCACCCTGAGTGCCTCGTGCCCACAGCCCTTTCCTTCCCACATCAGCGCTGCGATGGCGTCTCCTCCACTCACGCTGAGACGGGCTCCCAGGGCCTCCGAGAGAAGGCGCGGAGCCAGGGTTCACCTGAGCGCCCCACTCCAAGGCCCTCGTGCGCTGCGCCTGCCACTTGCCTTCCCCGTGGCCACCTCGCATCCAGAGTGCCGGAGCTCGCCGGGGCCCTGCTGCCCTGCGCCTGCGGGCCACCTCCCTCACCCACACACAGCTAGCTTCCTCCTGTACCGGGACATGACACAGGTGCCCCCCCCCCCTCACCTCCCGCCCTCAAGCCACAGAGCTAGTTCTCAACCAGGGCCGATTTCACCCCCGGACAGCAAGCAGAGGATGAAGACATTTGACTGCCATGATTAAGGGGAAGGGGCCACTAGCATCTAGTGGGTGGGGCCCGGAGCAGCTGCTCTAGTAGTGCAGCGCATCGGACAGCCCCCCACCGAGAATGACAGCCCCGGACATCAGCAGAGCTGAGGGGAGAAACTTCCCAGTCAACTCCACTCCACTGGGGGGGGAGCCTTCCTCCCTGCGCTGCCGCCTCCCCCATGCCTGCTGCACGGGCACTCGCACGCCGACCCTGAGTTCCCCAGGGGCCCCCATGCTCTCCCATTCAGAGCGTGTCCTGCCCAAAGTCCCTAGGGAGAGGTGGGAGAAGCCTGATGCCAGCCCAGGCCCCCCAAGCCTGCGCCCCACTGACAAGCCCCACCTTCCCAGGGAGAAACCCTCCAAGGGTTCCACACACAGTAGGCAGCTCTGGCATGTTTGATGTCCACACGGGACCCCGAAAGGCCTGTGTACAGACCAGTCGGCCCTGTGCTCTGAGCCCACCATAGGGCTCCATCTACAATGGTGGCCCCGTCACAATCATCAACACGATGAGCCTCCTAGAATTCAACACATCTTAAAACTTCTAACAGATCGCCTGGTACGGCGCCCACACTTGCGTTTTGAGCCTGAATGAGCTGCAGGGGGCTTTCTCCTTCCCCGTTAGTCCCCCCCTTTTTTTTTTAAACTAACACCTCTATGAAGATACACCTCACACCCCATGCAACCCGCCTACTCCAATCCCACAGTAAAGGACTTTGAGCACAACCAGCACTACCACCAACCTTCAAGCGTCTCCTCATCCTGCACACCCCCACCCATGAGCAGGGCTGGTGTTGAGGTCACCTGTGAAGTCCCCCTTCAGTTAGGACCCCGACCCTGGATGTGCAGACCCTTTCCTGTCCAAGCAGCACAGGGGGAGGGCCAGGCCGGTCTCATGCAGCCCCCAGACTGCCACACTGTGCCCTTCCAGCAATGAGTCTCCCAACCAGCCTCCCAGTAACTTGAACTTGTAACTTTTCTGTGAATTCCTTTGATCTTCTGCAAGATCTCTTCAGAGAGCAGCCTACCAGAATGCACGGATCAGAATCTATGTTACAATCCGGTAATAACTCAAGGTGGGTCATTAAGACAATTGTAGCAGCAAAGGTGAACTCGGGAACGTCCTCTAACGGCCTCGCTGTGATGAGGGGTGACAGGAAGCCGGGAGGAGAGTAGGAGCGGCAGGTGCATCAGGCTCTGGAAGGCACGGCAGGGTCTCAAGGCCGTGGTTCAGCTGTGCGGCTGCCCGCTCTGTGTCCCAGCTTCATCCTGGGGTCACTGGGACACCCCTCAGCCTAGCCCGTTAGAAGAGGATTCCAGCCAGGATGAGGCGTGTAAGGAAACGGACCCTTCGCGTGCAGGAACACAGAACGGAAGGTACTACCTAGGGTTTAGAATCAAAGTGCTTGCATGGCCTTTGACCTTGCTGTGTGACCTTGGACAAGACTTCCTTTAGCTTTGAGGTGCAGTTTCCTCATCTGAAAGAGGAGTTATCCCCTCATCTCCTGGGGTACCCCCCTCCCTGAGGACGGTATCTGCTTAGGCATCTCTCCTGCAGGAGCCTCGGCCCTGATCCCTCCACCACATCCATACAAGCAGCGGGGCCTCGTCATGGCCCTCCCACGGCCCACACTCTTCGTTCAGAGCACGAGTCTGCTCCTAAGCACACATTTGACAAGGCAAGGACCTGAGGACCACCTGCCAGCCCTGCCACTGTGTGAGGAAGGTCTGCCAGTGCCGGGCACAGCGCCTGGCACACGGCAGGGCATAAGGGACCTTACGTGTCAACGGAGAGGCAGTGCACGTGGGGGCTCAGAGCCTGGGCTCCACTGAAGACATCGGCTGACTCCTGTTCTAAAGCGGGAGGCACTCAATACCTTGGGCTTTGTGAGTCCGACGGTCTTTGCTGCCACGGCTCGACTCTGCTGTGGCAGAGCCCAGGCCGCCGTGCGCAACACAGAGAAGGACCCGGAGACAGATGCGTTACAGCAGGTCTGTGGGCCCTGCTCTGGAGGCAGTGTCTGCACTCAAATCCCAGCCTGGCCACTGCCCAGCAAGGACACCTTAGCCAAGTCACTCACCTCTCTGCCTCCGTCCCGTCAGATGAAATGGATACTTGTATTTACCGCACTGAGCTCTGGGAGGATTCGGTGAGCGCCCAGGACACAGTAAGTACTCTGTAAAGATGAGTCACCAGAATCACGGGAGTCATCGTCAGTGGTGGCAGTGATGATAGAATCCCAGCCTAAGCAGCTGGCACATGGTGGCTGCCATGATGGAGGCTGCAGTGACCAGGAGAACGAAGCCCCAACAAGGAAAGAAGCAACCAGGTCAGCCCAGGGAAGGAAGGGGAGTCCGAGACACCTCCTTGGGTGCACAGAGGCTTGGTGACATTTGACACCTGGACAGCCTGGATGGCCAAACCGGTGGCTCACCACAGTCACCTCTGTGCTACCGCCTCACCTGCTTTCCTGGCACAACTCAGACGAGCACCGCTGGGCGATGCCAGCCCCGGGCCGGCCAGGCAGCCAGTGCGCTCACGGGCCACTGGAACTCCCTTTCTCTCTCAAGAGCCAGGGAGACGAGGAAAAAGGACATGGCAGTTTCCAATTCCAAATGAGGACAATGACCTCATCAGCTAAAAGGTGGCCAGGAAATCTGTTTTCCTGGTTCAGTCAGCAAAGCTAAGACTTCATCACAGGGTCCCCTAAATGTCAAAAATCCCTCTGGAGGCCAATCAGACAGGCACAGCACCAGTGAGCCATGTGGGAAGGGTGTGACACCATGTCGCTGGCTTAGCACCACCACAGATGATGACTGGCTGACCCCACAAATAGGGGAGATCCATGCCGCAATCCAAAGCAAGGACAGAAATATTTTCACGGTTTCAAATAAGGCTTTAGTTCTGTTTTGCACAATAAATATCTAAGTAGCCCTAAGAGACCAATAACCACCATTATTAAATTCACAGTGTTCAGCTGGACCAGGGATTCCCCTGTTATTGTTCAAGAAAGCTGTGTCACATCACACACACACCCCCCCCCCCGATTTTAAACACACACACACTCACACGTACACATACACCATTCTCCAGATGCCTGAAGCTACTGGTGAAAATCCTCCAAAGAAATAGATGGTCTCCCAGGGAGGAAGGACCCATGGAATTTTCTGAGCTCTGGAGTGCCGGGGTGGCTCAGTCCACTGGGCCTTCAACTCTTGATTTTGGCTCAGGTTACGATCCCGGGGTCATGGGACTAAGCCCCACATCCACACTCAGCATGGAGCCTGCTTAAGATTCCCCCCCTCCGTCCCCTCCCCTGCTCATGCTCACCCTCTAAAAATAAAGAATAAAACAAGGTTCTGTTTCCTGTGAGCGGTGCAACAGTGGGCCCCCGTTCCAGTCCCCCAGCAGAGAGCAGTCGCCGGGGAAGCAGGGTGGAAAGACGGGGAGAGAGACATCTCCCAGAGGAGCTCACTCCAGATGCACTGGGCGCCACACTCCTTCGCCCCGGCACTCGAGTCCCACCAGCACACTCCAAGGTCTAGCCGTTGATGCCTTGGGCCTCGGCGCACACCAGCCTCTCTGGGCAGAGGGCTCTGCAGTCACCCTGTGTCCCTGGCCGGCTCCTCCAGGTTCAAGGCAGAGCTCAGAAGCCTCCTCGAGCCCCGGCCCACTGGGAAGGCCTTCTCCTACTCCGTGCTAGCACACCCTCCCTTCCCGCCCTGGGAGCACTCCCAGCATGCCTTCTCCGCTGTTCTCTCCCGCTAGGCCAGGTGCCATTCCAGCACCAGGGCCCTGCCTATTCACCTCTGCATCCCCAGTACTCTGCTCAGCGCCTGGCACACAGCGGGTGCTCAGCAAACATTTGTTTCATGAACGCATTAACGTGGGTCCCTCACTGAACCTCCAAAACACATCTGTAACCCTGAGCCCTAACTCTACAGCCGCTACTATGACTAGGAAGAGCTGCCATCAACTCGACTCTACGGCATGCTGAGTGCGGCGAGAGGCACGTCAGGCCATTCTCCTACTCCTCTTCCGACAGCCGTCCAGGGCAGCCCCAGTGCACAGCGGGCAACAGGCCCACACAGGTGGGGCAGCGAGCCCAAGGGCATACAGCTAGTGTGCGGCAGAGCCAGCGGAGTCTGGGCAGTCGGCCTCAGAGACCCCAACTCTTAACCCTTTCTGGGCCAGGCCTGCACCTTAGGCACCCCAGGACCCTGTCCTAAGCAGTAGAATCTGCAACGTCACACATCTGACCAAATATAATCACAGAAATAAAAAGTATTCATTTGTACAACTAGAGAATCCCTCCTGGCTCCCAGACCGGAGCCCACGGCCTGGCGCCACAGCGTCCCCCTGTGGCCGGCCTGAGCACAGTCTAATGGCAGTCTCTCAAGTGTGTGATTCTGAGGACATTCACTGAATCTCACCAGCACGGAGCAGGGGTGGCGGTGGGGGGTGGCTCTGTGCTGGGCACTCAGGGGCCAGGGAGAGGGATACACACATGAACAGTTTGCAACTCAGGGGCCAGTTCGAGTTTTTGCTCACAGCAAGAACATGACCTCCAGAGCTCTTCCTCCTACCCTGTGCTCACCGGAGAGCTGACCCTACCTCGCCTCCATGGACAGGTACTTCGGAGCTGGCTAATCAGGCCTTCACTCTCCCCCGTAACAGGCACTGACTCAGGGATGGGCACACATTTGGCTGGACGATAAGCCAATGAGAATCTGTTGGACGGCAAAGAGCTAAAGCTCTGTCCTGCACATAAAACCAGAAACTGGGAAGTCTGGGGCCACACAGAGAGGGGAACAGAGGTGGACCCCGGATCCAGCCATGCCTGAAAACAAAATCTACCTGGTTCATAGAAGCCCACGAAACCCCTTACTGCTCTGGTCAATTTGCATTAGATTTCCTGACACCATCAAGAGCCCTAAATGACGTAGAACCCCTCCAGAAGTGATAAAAATAGGCCTATAAAAGTAGGCTTATAGAAGACACTGAGCTGAGTAAGCATTCAGAAACTAAAGCGTCGGCAATTTTCTCTACATCCATCACTTTCCCCTTTCCTTAGGCCTAAAGTGAGCTGACCCAAGACAGAGTGACAGGCAAGTGACCTTTAATGCCACCCTGCTGCCGAATGGCTTGGCAACCCCCACAGGTGCCACCTGCCAGCTAGAAAGCACCGTGCGACAAGGGAACAGGTGTCTGCGGATATGAGCGTCACTCAAGCTTCTTTACCCTTCTGATGGACACCCAGAGAAGCCGTGTCCCCAGGGCAGACTACGTGACAATGGCTCTGAAGCCAAAACAGAGGCCGCCCCGGTGGTGCGCCCTTCCCTGTGAAACCACTCACGTAGTAACAAGGTCACATCTCCCGGGCACTTCTGATACAGGCTCCTTATCGCTCCTCCAAAGCCGGAGCAGGACAAATCCCTGGTTCACGCCCACAGTGGTAGCGCAGATTCGCACTCCGCCGCGGGCGCAGTCAGTCAGGAAGGCATGAATAAACACGCTCCGCACCAATCTCACTGCCCAGGAAAATCCCACGATGAACAAGCCAAACGCTCAGACTGCTCACACAGCTTCTCCAACGCCAGCCCATTTTCAAGTGAGAAGTTTAAAAAAGACATAGATCATCAACCAGAAAGGAACACAGCCGTAAACAGTACTGCATCTTCTCAAAGTGGGGGCGCTGGGCCGGAAGGGAAAATGTACCGGCTCGGCTTCCGAAAGCCTCCACCCTACACAGCCAAGGGTGCACAAGCCCGTCTGATACATCTGTTACGCAACTATTCACTACTGTACAGCTTTTCTGAAGCTATCAAACCACAAATGGCCATTAACTGGAAATTCTACTTCCCAGACTCCTCACAGTGGGCTCCATGATGGGACTACTGGTGATGGGGTCAGCCTGATTTCGTAGCTCACCCCCCTCCACATGGTCTATTCTAGTCACACTGGCCTTCCTTACTTTCCTCGTATACTCCCCATGCATTATCACCTCAGGACCTTTGCATATGCCCATCCCTCTAAGAACGGTCTGCCCCCAGATCTTGGGATAACTGGCTCCTTCTCATCCTTCCCACCACCAAGAGGATTTCCTCATCTAGAAAAGTGGTGGCCTTTATCAGAGAATACTATGAAAAAGTGTATGCCAACAAAGTGGACACCCTGGAAGAAATGGACAAGTTCCTACACACCCATACCCTACCAAAACTCAAATGGGAAGAAATAGAAAATTTGAACAGACCCATAACTAGTGAAGAAGTTGAATCAGTTATCAAAAATCTCCCAACAAATACGAGTCCTGGACCAGATGGCTTCCCAGGAGAATTCTACCAGACATTTAAAGCAGAGTTAATACCTATCCTTTCTCAAGCTGTTCCAAAAAACAGAAATGGAAGGAAAGTTTCTGGACTCATTCTATGAAGCCAGCATTGCCTTGATTCCCAAACCAGAGACCACACAAAAAAGGAGATTTACAGGTCAATATCCCCGATGAACATGGATGCAAAAATTCTCAAGATACTAGCAAATCAAATTCAACAGCTTACAAAAAGAATTATTCACCACGATCAAGTGGGATTCATTCCTGGGCTGCAGGGCTGGTTCAAAACTCACAAAAATCAATGTGAGACATCCCATTAATAAAACAAAGGAGAAGAGCCATGTAACCTTGTCAATACATTCTGAAAAAGTATTTGACAAAATACAGCATCCTTTCTTTATAGAAACCCTCGAGAAAGTCGGAATAGAAGGAACGTACCTAAACATCGTAACAACCATATATGACAAGCCCACAGCTAGTAGGATCATCCTCAATGGCAAAAGCTGAGAGCTTTCCCTCTGAGATTAGGAGCAGACAGGGATGTCCACTCTCACCACTGTTGTTTAAGATAACGTTCGAAGTTCTAGCATCACCCATCAGACAATAAGAGGAAATAAAAGGCATCAAAAGTGGCAAAGTAGTCATCAAACTTCCACTTTTTGCAGATGACATGAAACGCTACATGGAAAACCTAAAAGACTCCACCAAAAGACTGCCAGAACTGATCCATGAATTCAGCAAAGTCAGAGGATACAAAATCAATGTGCAGAAATTGGTCGCATTCCTATACCAATAATGAAACAACAGAAAGACAAATCAAGAAACTGATCCCATTTGTAATTGCACTAAGACCCATAAAATACCTAGGAATAAACCTAACCAAAAATGTAAAAGCTCTGGGGCGCCTGGGTGACTCAGCTGGTTAAGAGTCCGAATTCGGCTCAGGTCACGATCTCACGGTTCGTGTGTTTGAGCCCCGCGTCGGGCTCTGTGCTGACAGCTAGCTCAGAGCCTGGAGCCTGCTTCGGATTCTGTGTCTCCTTCTCTCTCTGCCCCTCCCTGCTCATACTCAGTCTCACTGTATCTCTCAAAAAATAAATAAATGTAATTAAAAAAAATTTTTAATATAAAAGCTCTGTAGGCTGAGAACTATAGAAAACCTATGAAGGAAATTGAAGACACAAAGAAATGGAAAAACATTCTATGCTCATGGATAAGAATAAATATTGTTAAAATGTCATTATTACCCAAAGCAATCTACACATTCAAGGCAATCCCAATCAAAATTGCACAGGCATTCTTCTCAAAGCTAGAACAAACAATCCTAAAATTTGTATACAACCACAAAGACCCCAAACAGCCAAAGTAATATTGAAGAAGAAAACCAAGGCAGGAGGCATCACAATCCCAGACTTTAGCCTCAAATACAAAGCTTTAATCATGACGGTATGGTATTAGCACAAAAAACAGAAACATAGGCCAATGGAGTAAAGAACCCAGAATTGGACCCACAAATGTATGGCCAAATAATCTTTGACAAAACAGGAAAGAGTACCCAATGGAAAAAAGACATTCTCTTTAGCAAATGGTGCTTGGAGACCTCGACAGCAACATGCAAAAGAATGAAACTAGATCACTTTCTTACACCGTACACAAAAATAAACTCAAATGGATGAAAGACCTAAATGTGAGACAGGAAACCATCAAAATCCTAGAGGAGAAAGCAAGCAACAACCTCTTTAACATCAGCTGTAACTATTTATGGCTTGACATGTCTCCAAAAGCAAGGGAATCAAAAGCAAAATATTAATTACTGGAACCTCATCAAGATAAAAAGCTTCTGCACGGCATAGGAAACAACCCCCAAAACTAAAAGGCAACCAAAAGAATAGGGAAAAGTATTTGCAAACGACTTATTAGATAAAAAGTTAGTATCCAAATCTATTAAAAAAAAAAACAAAACTTACCAAACTCAACACCCAAAAAAAACCAAGTAATCCAGTGAAGAAATGGGCAGAAGACATGAATAGACACTTCACCAAAGATGACATCCAGAAGGCCAAGACATTGAAACGATGCTGAATGTCACTCATCATCAGGAAAATACTTATCAAAACCACACTGGGAAACCACCGCACACAGGTAAGAGTGGCTAAAAATTAACGACTCGGTCAACAAAAGACACTGGTGACAATGTGGAGAAACAGGAACCTTCTTGCACTGCTGGTGGGAATGTAAACTGGTGCACCCGCTCTGGAAAACAGCATGCAGTTTCCTCGAAAAATTAAAAATAGAACTACCCTACAACCAAGGAACAGCACCACTAGGAATTTATCCAAAGGATACAGAAGTGCTGATGCATAGGGGCACACGTACCCCCATGTTCACAGCACCACTTTCAACAATAGCCAAATCATGGAAAGAGCCTAAATGTCCATCAGCTGATGAACGGATAAAAAAGATGTGGTTTACACATACAACAGAATACTACTGGCAATGAGAAAGAATGAAATCATGGCATTTACAGCAACATGGATGGAACCGGAAGTTATTATGCTAAGTGTAACCAGTCCATCAGAGAAAGACAGGTATGTTTTCACTCATATGTGGAACTTGAGGAACTTAACAGATCACCATGGGGGAAATGAAGGGGGGGAAAAGTTAGAGAAAGGGAGGCAAGCCATAAGAGACTCTAAAATACAGAGAACAAACTAAGGGTTATTTAGGGGGTGGGGGGAAGGGGAAAAGGTGTCATAGCCACTGAGGAAGGTACTTTTTGGGATGAGCCTGGGGGGTGTATGTAAGCGATAAACCACAGGACCCCCCAGAGCACACTGTACATACTGTATGTTAGGTAACCTGACAATCAATTATATTTAAAACAAGAAAAAAAGAAAATGGTGGCTTATTCTCCAGATGTCGCCAGATGCTTCCTCTCCACCATCTTTTATCGTCTTCTTGATACTTACACTCTCCAAAATCTTCTTCCTATCATTGTCACTTCCCCTCTCCTCTCCATCCCAACCCACTGCGTCAACACTGAACACATTCCAGCCTCATCCACACCCACTCACCCCCGTGCTCCAGGGAGAGGTACCACCACTCACCAAGCCTGAAAGAGAGTCTGCATGAACCATCGTCTATTTCTTCCCACAACCACGTTCAGGGAAGAAGCTTCTCATCTCCCTGTCTCCCGCTGCTCCCAGTCCCCTCCAACCCAACCTCCATGCTGTTCTCCAGGAACAACTTCTCTGATCGCAGGAACTTTCCAGTTCAGCCTCCTCCAGCGACCCTCCACATCCTACCGGACAACGACCCAACACAAAGCACAGCAATGCAGACTTTCTGTGAGCCGGCCTCTGCCCAGTTCCCCAAACACGCACACTGCCCACCTGCCAACCCACTGGCCATCTTTCCAGATGCACCCGAGGGCTCCTCCACCTGGAGGCCAGTCCCTGACCCTTCTAGCAGAGCAAGCTAATTCACTTAGGGGCTCACTTCAACTATTTCAATCTCTCAGAGCCACCAAGTATGTTTTCCCATCAACGCATGTTTTGTCTGTCTCCCCGGGACCCCAAGGTCAAGGATTTGGTCCTCCTCTACCATTGGCATCACTGTCCAGCACAATGACCTGCATAGGGCAGGCATTCAGTAAAGGCATTTGGTGAATACTTACTACCCTTCTCCTATGTGACAGTCCACAGGCCAAGCACTGGGGACCAAAATGAACAAGACAAAAAGGTTCCAATGCTCATGGAGCCTTCAGTCTAGTTGAGGTTCTCCAACTGTGGCCCACCGGCCAACTGCACCACGCGGCTTATTTTGTTACAGTTCTGTAACAGCTGTGGCAGGAGGTCATTCGCCTACCACAAGTTTTACCGGAATATGGACATGCTCCGTCATTTAATCTCCGACTGCTTCCCGGCTAGGACAGCCGACTCTACGGTCGCGGCAGAGGCCATCTAGCCTGCTAGGCTGAACACGCTTACTTTCTGGCCTTTTACAGGAAAGGTCTGCTAACCCCGATCTATGAGGAGAGCCAGGGCGTCCTCCACAAGATCAACCGACCAACCATGCAAAGAAGGATTTCAGGGATCCAAGTCCTGTCCTTGGATAGAATGAGTAGGAGGGTACACAGATGAGGTTCCCCGCCCCTGGCCTGAGGTGCCAACATCTGCACTGAGCCTGGGTATCCACCAAGATCTAAGGACAAGAGTCTTCTAGGGGAGCAACAGTCAGGTGCAAAGGCAGAAAACTGGATCAAGACTGGCATTTCAGTCACGGCTCAGCAGAAAACAGAGCACTAAGGGGAAACCATGGGGCTGAATGAAGAAACTCTTTACACGGGCGAGAGAAGAGAAACCAACAAGGGACGAGAATGGACTCAGGAGCTGGCGACGGTAGGAATCCACCCAGCACACACTCCTCCGGGTCTGAAGGTCAAACGGAGGCAGCAGTTACCAGAACCCAGCAGGACACAGGTGGACACCTAAGGACCTGTGGTCTCCAGGCCAGGAACACGGCCACTGCCAACATGAGGCCTGGCAGGGAGGGGGCCAGAGGATTACATGTTACCTCCTGCCTTCCTCAGGCCACTGCATCCCATCCACCAAGCACGCTAAACCCTCAGTGGAAGGTGTGGGGCAGGGGAGCCCGGTGATGGAATCCATCAAGATGACTTTCTCAGGGTACAAAATGAGGTAGAGAAGAGGGGATGTTAAATCCAGAGGGGAAGATGTTGTCTATACGGCAGCACCTTCTAACTCTGAAGGTCAAGATGGGCCATCAGTGGAGAGAGTAACTCCAGCCTCACAGGATGTGGACAGGTAGCACAGGAGAACGAAGGGTTAGGTCAACAGAAGACCAGGTGATTACTGCCACTCCGTCACAAAGTCATTGCGCATGTGCCTTACTAAGCTGTCACGTGTCCACATTCCTGAGAGGAACCAGGGAAGAAGACAACAGTTTGGTGACCTCCAACTCACACGCACCTTGCTGTTCTCCATGCAAGGTCAGAGAGGAAAGCCTTCCCACTCTACCACCTGCGACCCCAAAGGGAAAGCCCACTATCATCCCTTCCCCACAGTCATGTTCTAGATCTAAGAGGGAACGCCACAGCACTCCTATCCCTAGGTTACTTCTAAGTGCTCAGTAACAGGAGCGGTTAGTAAACCTTGACAGCTTTGCTGACTTCCATGTACTTTTTCTACCTTTCTCCTTAAGATACAACCCACGATTCACTCTTTGAAAGTGTATACACCTGTCATTTGTAAATACACCAAAGTATATACAGCTGCCAACAGGTGTTCCAGAACATTTTCATCCCCCCCCCCCCGCCCCCCGCCCAAGAAACTCTGTATTCATTCACAGTCATTCCCCACTGCCCCCCACACTCCAGCCAACAACCAGCCATCTACTTTCTGTCTCTACACATTTGTCTACTCTAGACGTTACCTTTCAGGGGAATCGTAATAGCTCTGAGTTATTGATAAATGCCTCACGACACCTTTCTGGCTAGGACCCTTCAGGTCAGAGGACTGTGGTGGCCAGCAGGGCACAGAAGCCCCTCTGCCGTGTAACTCAGGCAGCAGACAGAGGCTGCAGCAGGCTGTGAATCCGAACCAGGTAAAGGCCACGCACGCTCCAACCTGCCAAGTGTCTTCATGTTAAGACTGGACACCTATCCCGACAATGGCCACCTGCGGGGTGAACACAGTGAGGAAGGGACACGGGGCAGTCCTTGGGGGCTGGTGGGACTGTCAACTCGACCACCGCCGTGGCCTAATGACCAGGCCTGCTCCTCATCACCAGCTGGGCGCTCCTCCCAACTCTGGCCAAGCTCGTCACCCTCATGTGGCCTTAGAACCATTTGTTAGAGATGTGTGGGCTAACCACCCTTTCTGGAAAGGACCTTTCTTCGGGTTCAAAGAGACAGGAAAGGTAAAGAATGTATTTTCCCTGAAGAACCAACTCTGATCACAAGTGGACACCTGGACATGGGATTATGAGGAATCTGAGGCTATATCTGGGCAACAGGGGGTGAGGGCTCAGGTCTGCCAGCGGCTCTGCTATGTCTCCAAGGAGATATGGTGTCCAGTTTAGTGAAAATTCACCATCTTCAGGGATGGACGTTCAGTGAGAAACCCCTGAAGCCGCAGCCCAACACATGAAGTGGCTGCTGGGATTCCCCAGGTCCTCTTGCCTCTGCCCCATGCTGGGCCCTGGGATCACTGGGAGTTCGCTTCTGCCTCTTTCCAGAAAGGCGGCCAAACCCACAGCAAGCCGAGACACCATCTCTGGACAGGTGGGAATGCAGTTCGCCTCCCCGTAATGCTGGGCAGGCTCCGCCTGGAACTGGGATTTAGACAGGACCCAGCATTAACTTGGCAGGGGCATCACACTCTTGTGGACACACCAACCACCACTGGGAGCCGAAGAAGCCCTCTGGACCAGACACTGGGGCAGAGGCCACCTGCAGCTTCATTTGTCGGAATCGCTGAGACAGGGAACAAGAGGTGCTCCCACTTGTGGAGGAAACAGACACCCACGCTGGAGTCTCCCTGCCGGGAGGACGGACAGAACCAGCAGGTGCGGCCAGCCCGCCCGCCAGCCCGCCCCCAGGACAAAGGGAACAAACAACTTACTCCACAAAGAGGATTTCTGTTTTCAGTTGAGGGTCAAGGTCAACAACTCACAGGGGCGAGTAGGTCGGAGTTCACAATCTAGTGGCCAGAACCATGCACTGAGCCCAGGGCCAAGGGCGCCATGTCTCGCCATCCTCCCACCCCCACATCACAAAGGAAGGAACAGGCTCAGAGGGGCCCAACGTCACACGGCATCAAGTGAAGGAGCAGGACTCCACACGGGTCAGTAAGACCCTTAAGCGCACATTTCACCGTGCCTGTGGGCACAGGTCCCTTCCTCGCAGTGGGGTCACCAGCAGGGCAGGGCAGGCCACCAGGCTCATGATCATTCAGTGACTTCAGGCTGGCGTGGCCACTCTACACGGGCATCCTGAGGAAGTTCCAGGTCCTCGGTGCTCTCAGTACCCGGCCAGCTCAGTCCACTAGTTTCCAACAAAGCACAGTGCCGATCTCTATGCCAAGGCCACTGGAGAGGTCTGGTGTCCTCCAAACCCCACCACACCCCCCTGTACCTGGGAGGGACGGTCCATGGCTCACCTCGTTCTTAGGCTCCCCAGAAGAGAAACACTCAGGAGCATTTCGTGTTAGCGGTTCCTCCCAGAGGCCTGCTAAGTCCTCCGTGTTCTGAATTCACCGACTTAACACAGTACTTTTCTACCCACTGAACATACAGAGTATTTCTAAGCACTCACTGGTACCTAATTACACTGTCACAACCCTTCTCACCAAGGTCCCTCCTGGGACGGAGCTTTCTCCTCCGATCGGCCTCGTTACAGCAGGCACCAGAGTGGCCTGCGGGGGGAGGGGTGGTCAGGGGGCAGCAGCAGCACCGGGGCGTCCCGGACAGAAACATCCAGCAGGCTGTCACAGGTGGAAGGACCAGGGCATGGGGAGCAGAAGCAAGAAGACTGCTGGGAGCCGCGTCGGCCTTGCTGGATGACACGGTCACAGCGAGGAAACGGCAGACGTTTGCACAGCTCCTGCCAGGAAGCAAAACTGGTATCTCCTTCCACTACTGGCTCATACTGGGAATGGGTATGGATTAGGCCTCACAATGTTCCAAGTCAGACTGAGACCTCATGGGAAGAAGCACATCCCCACCTCTACAAAGAACTTAGACAAAGCACTGCAGGTGTTTGTCAAAAGGCTCTTCTAATGAGCCTCACAATCCCAAGACATAGATCACAAAGGAGGTTAAGAACACAAGAGTTACTATTAACTCTGGCCCAGGGAGAAAGAGCCTAACTCAGAGATAAGAAACAGACAAGAGCCGGACATAAGGTACCGCACATACCTTTGCTAATTGGTGCCACGAATACCTTCCCTGACACTGACATCCATCATGAGGACGGGGAAGAGTAGTTCAACTCATACACAAAGGCCGGCACATCTAGGGCCCTACGGTGCTTACACCTTCAACACCAAATAACAAGGTTTACTTACTAACCAGCGCAAATACCTTCTTCCTTTTGTGAGCCAGACAGAAGGGCTCCTAGCCTAGGCCTGAACCTCAGCGTTACTGATAAAAACAAATGTGTTTGTTATCGGCTCAGTGAGAACATTCTGCTGTCTTCTTAGCTGGAAGATTTAGTACCGGTTTAAACAAATGTGTATGTTACCTGCTTTTCACTAAGAATATCCTGTTATCCTATTATTTGTAAAAATTAACTACCTCACTGAAATTAGAGTAGTTCTGCAAAAATGCCTCTGTAAAACCTGTTTCTGCACACTTTTCAATGCATCTTATCCCTGAGATTTATTCGTAGTAAAAATTCCACTTTCTGATGTCATGTTAACACTTGATCTATAAATAAAGACAAAAAACCAACAGGACAGAGATGCCTGCCTGGTGACGAGAAAGAAACCAAGGCGCTCGCTCTCGCTCTCTCTCTCTCTCTCTCTCTCTGTCTCTTGCCGACACCGTCCATCCTTCAGGGATCCCTGGACCTGCTGGAGCTGGACTCCAGTAGAGACAAGTCCTGTTCGAGCTCCAGTCACCCCCTCCTCCGGTACTGCAGGCGTCCAGCATCTATTGTGTCAGCTGCGGGGTTCAGGCCTCAAGACCAGAGCCGAGGTAGAGGGCTGGGCCGCCCTCTGTCAGGGAAGTGCGGGTCCAGCAGGAGACAGACCATCATCAGAGAGACCCTGCGTAAGTAACTGTCAGCACAGAGCCGGGGCTGTGAAGAAAAGCCTGCGCCCATCTACGCGAGCACCGCCTGCTCCATCCTGAGGGTCTGCTGCCCCAGCAAACCCCCTCGCTCTGCAGGCTTCCACCTCCAAAAGCCCAGGTTTCTTCTCCTTCTCTGGACCATTACAGGAAGCCTGCTACCAAACTCCCCCCTAAAATACATCTCCTTCCAGTGTTCTCCAAATCCTTTAAAGAAAAAGCAAAAGAGAGGCAAGCTTCTGATTACTTGGGTGTCAAAACCTGCAAAAACGCAAAAAAACTCGGCATCTAAATGTCCTTAATGCTTTAACAGAATATTTCCCAATAAAACACCGGCTAGCAGTGTAACCTCCGAAGTGAGCAGAAACTGCTATAACTCAGACTCGAAGAAGGTGAAAGAACAGAACTGGAACACATCGGACAAATTGTCGACCGTTTGTCTTCAATTCAGAGCTCCACAATCTGGCTTCCTGTCAACCTGTCTCACTACCGAAAACTCGCCAAGAAAGCTACACTCTCAAGTTCTCCGTGAAGATTCAGGAAAAAGCAATACAGGAGACAGTCGACAGAAGCTTTAAGCCTGCGTCACGCCTGGCAGGAGACTGGCCGAGGGGGTTAGAGGGGAGACTCGAGATGGAAGTTTCAGAATCAGGCGCAATGTTGGAACTACGAAAATGCAGGAGGCGGCCCCCTTTTAAACCATGGTTTTCCGCACTGCAAACAGCCAGGGCTGGACAAACTCCTAACACAGCACTGCAAGAGGCACACTGTGACTCACACAGTAATCAAACCATCCTGATGACATGAAGAGGGAGGTCAAGGACACAAGGGAGACAGAGGTTCAAACCCCAGCCCGGCCTGCGTGTAGGAGTATGAGCTTGGGGAACCTCTCTCCTGTAAATGGAGACCCCCCCCAGGACCCGACTCACTGGCTGGTGTGAGGAGCAACTTAGCTGATGGGAGACCAGACCACCGCAGGGCACAGAAAACACTTCTGAAAAGGAAACAAGAAAGTAGTTACTGAAACACGTGTCAGCTCCAGATTACGGGCGGCCTCTCTTCGGGGACCTGCGGCCACGTCCGTACATCTCTGGGCCCAAGGGTCACCAGCTATGTGGCTGTGAAGAGCCAGCGGCCTGTGTGCAGGACACAAAGAGCCCACGGAAGGCCTTGCTGGCCGCTGCTCTGGAGATGCTGGCGCACCCCGTCCTCTGCAGGAGCCCCTGGAGGTCCACCGAAGGGAGGCCCCTGGGGCTTGCCGCACAGACTGTGCAGGCTCTCCAAACAGCCCTAGTGGCAAGGCCAGGGCACAACCCATCAGCCCACACGGTCTCCTCTCCAGATACCATGAGGCAAAACCTTGCCATGACCACCTGAAGGGGTCCTGACCTCTCCATCTGTAAACAGGTTTCCTGGTCTGTATGTGGGAGGGGAGGACCCAAAAATTCATTCGGGACCTCCTCTTAACGAGAGAGAGTTAGAGAAACCAAAGATGCTATTCTGTGTACTCTATAGAGTATTGTTATGCAACTAATAACTATCACTAGCATGGCCGCTTCTGAGGACCTGAACTATCTGTGCCAACTTTCTGAGTCCAAAAAAAAAGGGCAAAGAAAAGGCAAACTCCCTTTACAAGTCCTCCCTGAAAGAGATGGGTGCTCCAGGCTTCCAGGCCGCACAGTGCCGGGTGCTGTGCAAACAACTGTCCACGCATGGAACGAGCGCTGGCTGAGCAGCTGAGCGCCAGGCACTGGGAGCCACGGACAGCCCAGCGGACCTGGCCCCGGCCGCAGCTGGCAGGCATCCATGAGTCAAACGGGACTCTAGGAAATGTCCAAGAACAGGTAGTGTGATCAAGTTTAAAACCAGGCGAGGGTCTGACCTCAGCCACAGCAAATTCTCACTAGACACGTCACAGGAGGCAAAGAAGACAAAAACAAAAATGCACTATTGAGACTTCAAAATGAAAAGCGTCTGCACAGGAATCAACAAAACCAAAAGGCAGACTAGAGAATGGGAGAAGGTATTTTAAAAAGACTTACCTGATAAAGGGGTTAATATCCAAACTCTACAAATAATTTACCAAATTCAACAGCCAAAAAACAACCCAGTTAAGAAATGGGCAAAAGACACAAATAGACACTTTCGCAAAGACAACATCCGGACGGCTAACAGACACACGATAAAATGCTCAGCATCACTCATCATCAGGAAATACCAATCAAAGCCATGCTTAGATACCACCCCACACCTGCCAGAAAGGCTAAAATTAACACAAGCAACAACAGGTGTTGACGAGGCTATGGAGAAATGGCACCCTCCTGCACTGTTGGTGGGAGAGCAAACTGGTGTGGCCGCTCTGGAGAACAGCGTGGAGGTTCTTCAGAAAAACTCAAAACGGAACTACCCTATGACAGCAACTGCACTATTAGGTATTTACCAGAAGGATATAAAAATACCAAGTTGAAGGGGTACATACACCCCGATGTTTATAGCAGCATGCACAGCAGCCCAGCTATGGACAGAGCCAAAATGTCCATCAGCTGAGGAGCGGATCAAGATGTGGGGGGTATACATGCACACACAAGAGGGGAGTATCACTCAGCCATCAAAAAGAATGAAACCTTGCCTTTCACAATGATGGAGCTAAAGTCTATTATGTGAAGCAAATAAGTCCATCAGAGAAAGATAAATACATGTTTCCACTCCTATGCTGAATTTAAGAAACAAAACAGATGGACATATGGGGTGGGGGTGGGGGGGGTTAAGGGAAACAAACCATGAGAGACTCTTCAGGATCCAGAACAAACTGAGAGCTGATGGATGGGGGTGGGCAGAGATGGGCTATATGGATGGGGATGGGCATCCAGGAGGCTCTTGTGATGAGCACGGGGTGTTCCGTGTAAGTCACCAATCATTCACTTCTACTCCTGAAACTGATACTATGTTAACTGTAATTAAAGTAAGATTTTGAATAAAAAAAAGAGTTAAGACCAAAAGGGAGGGAGAGAAGAGGTCTGGAGAAGGAGAGAAGCCTGCTTAGACCAGGCGGCCCTCTCTTCAGAGACCAGGAGGAGCAGCAGCAGGGCCAAGACCCAGGGGTGCAATGTTCCAGGCAGAAGAGACAGCAAAGGCACCCAGAGGGAAGCAGGCCGCGCAGGCTGTGGGAAGGAAGAAGGTTTTCTTGTTTCCTGAGTGCAAAGAGTTTGAATCAGGAGAATGGCATGAGCAGATTTACATTTTTGAAACGAACATCAGAACAGATTCATGAAGCCACTGTAAGAATCTGAGACGCCCAAGTATCTTTGAGTTTATAAACTAGAGGATACCAAGAGGTGGTTGGTAATTGTAGTAAATGTGATCGATGGCGCTGCATATGATTCTGTTTACCGCCCCCGCCCAAGTCCTTATCGGTTAGAGTTTATACATAACCAATTTCACAGGTGATGGGAGATCTAGGATCTGACGCGCCGCAGCAGGACACTACGCAGTTAGTGAGGAGGAACAGGCAAAACGAGTGGCAAAATGTTAGTAACTGGTGGGCACCTGGGTGGCAGGTTGGACTATTCTACTTCTAAGCATGTGAAAATCCCTCCATAAAAAAATTAAGAAACAGGAGCAAACAGATATCCAATGCTTCACTGTACAGCCATGTGGCAGAGAAAGGCAGAGCCAGCGAGGCCTGGTTACAGTCCTCTAAAAGCCAAGATCACATCCTGATTAGCAACCAACCTGGGGAGAAAATCTCTGCCACGTCCCCCTCGTGCCCCCCACCGCGGTGCATCTGTCTGCCGCAAGACCCCATCTCTTGACCAGCTGAACAATTTCCAAGCCTGATACAGGACTGAAAACAGATTAGCCTCAACATGCACAAATGAGGCCGAATCACAAGCTGTGATTGCCCTGGTGACCCAGGGACAACCTCCCCCTTGTGGGCTTAAGGCCTGCTGAGGTTACAACCACGGTCGTCACAAAGGGGTGCAGGATCGCACTTCAAGATGTGATCACGGGCAGTAATGAGCTCGTCAGCTGGGGTTTCACACGGTCACGGGCACAGGGCTATCACGTTTCCATGCCACCGTGCGCGCCACAAGTCCAACCACTAGGAAGGATGCTCAGGCAGGAAGTACACATCAACGAGAAAACACTGCGGCACAAATGACCCAGGTGGGAGATAGTCTTCTGCCTGGAGATGCCCCTCAAGTCCCTCATCTACAGCTCACTTAGCCTCCCCTCGCCAACAGGGAATGGAGTCCACTGGGCAGACAGACCCTAATCCAACGTGGGGCAACCAGCATCACACCCCTCAGTGTTGACCCACCACGGTCTCACCCATTGCCTCTTCTCTCTGGAATCACCAGCCCTACTGAAATGTGGTCACCACCACCCCTTGCCCAAATGGCTCCGTCTACACTCAGGTCTCCAAGACTGGCTTCTCCGGTCCAGTTCTCCACAGGGCCTGGGACAGGGAACGACGCACAAAACAGACCTGATCAATTCCTCTTCTTCTTAAAGACCTTTGCTAGTTCCCCACCATTCACAGAACCAGGCCCCAATTCCTCACTGGGACCTTGGGAATCTGTCCTGAGTTCACTCTTCCAGAATCTTCTTTAGTCATTCCCCCAAATACACCCTAGGCTCCAGGACTCCACACTGTAGCCATCCCAAGCTACCTGTAGCTTTCCTCAACCTACCATCCAGAATTGTGCCTCTCCCCCCTTGCCCCAACTCTTCTCTCTGCCCACCATGCCCTTCTGTGAGCTCTGGAACACAAAAACCACGTCTTTGTCACATTTGGGTCCCTGGAATCTAGACACCATAAAACAGGCTAAGGTGGTGATCAAGATCATGGGAGAATATAGAACAGCCTCCATCCATGAACTTCTTATGCCAAAGATACTTTGCCATGCTCTTTACCACATCATGTCATTCAATCCTCACCATCACCCATGAAAATACTCTAGATCATCACCCTTTTGACTTTTAAAAATCGAGGCTCCCAGGTAAATTAACCTGCCCAAGGTCACACAGCTAGTGCCCTAAGCAGGTCCTTAGTACAAAGCTCTGAGCCAAGGTCTGCCTCAAAAGCTGATCTGCTCATCACCTTAGGGGCAAGTGAATATACCGTAAAAAAGAACCTCGCCATTCTATGTAACAGAAGTGACCTTTTCTAACGCAGGAGGACAACACACAAGACCACGATCCGCCCTCCGAAATGCCAGTTCTTCCCTTCCGCAGTCTGCCTGGGGTGACAAGGTGCCCTACTAAAAACACACATTCCTCACCATCCCAAACAGGGTCAGTTCAGGCCACTTACATGCAAGAAACTGCCCCGAGTGGTGGGTGACCTCCTTAAAACAAGTCAGCACATAGTGGGGGTTTTTTCTTTCCCCTGCTTCAGCCTCCCTGCTGCACAGAACACAGATTTATTGGCTGGCACTTCTGAGACCGTGAAAGGACCTTAGAAAGGGGAGCCAAACTCACCAGAACAACATACGAACGCGCAACTAACGCATGTACATTTGCTCTTTCAAGAAATCTCTGGGCTCCATCACAGGCCCCTAAGACAGGTAAGTTAAAGAGAGCAAGGCCCCTGCCCTCGCAAGGCTTGCAAGCTACGGAAAAAAGGCAGCAGCAGTGAACAGAGTAACAGGGTACAAGATGCAAATGACATGGGCAAAAAAGGAGCAAATAAGGGGGACCGAGAAGACAAGAAGGAAAGAGAGCCCACTGGGAAACGTGACGGACAAATGTCCCAAGTCCGTGAAGAGAAAACAAAGATCTAAAACGACGCCATTAACTTAGCGCTCGGTGAAGCCCCCCGGGAAAGAGCCCCGTCGAGTGGGGAAGAGCTGTGGGGGCCACGTGCGGTTTCAGTTCCACGCAGCAGCCACACCGCAGGACTGGACTCGAAGGCCAACCTCTTTCCACCCTAGGTAATCGTTTCCTAATTGCTTTCTTAGCGCAGTTCACAGTGCAGCTGTAGTAAAGCTCAGTAGGTGGTGTTCCAGGACCCCCACCCTCCAGCTGCACGGCCCTGCTTTCGGGGAGGGACATCCGGAGCACCTACAACAGACGATATTTGCAGAAGCAGTTTTCTGCTTAAAACGTTGTGATGGCCGTTGGCCATGGGAGGCGTGTGGCGGTAGGGGAGCGTCTCACGTGTCTGTAAGTGGTGTCCGACGCCCAGCACAGACTCCCTGAACTCCCCTTCGCTCAGGGAGCAGAGGGGCTTCGCCAACTTCCCGAATCCCTCAACTTGACAGTTGTCTCTCTTCAAGCTGCATTTTCTGCCGCTGCCAAGAATATCTCCCCTCCGCCGAGCTTCCTGCTGCTCCCCTCCCCCCCCACTCCAAAATAACCAGAAGTTGCTTGGCGGTGATGTCACAGCCACTGTCACCGCCTGCAGGGCATTCACATGCCGGCTATATTTAAGACCCAGGCTTCATGCGCGGTGACATGGAAATTGCCACCTTGTGAACCATACCGGAAAGGCAAGGTTTGAGAAATTCTCTACGAATCACCAGGTTACAAACTCTGCCTCTCAGAAGGCGAAGGGGCCGGGGCGTTCACCCCAGCAGCGGGCCCCAGCTTCTGGGGTCGGCCAGGTCCGGCTTGTTCCTTCTAACCACTTGAGTGGCCCAAAGGCAGACACGCACTTGGGGCCACGCGCTCGCCTGACACATGGTTCTCCCTTCCCTGTTCCTCTTCTTCAGCCTCCCCTCAAAGCCCTCCTGTGTTTTTATTTACTCCTCCAGACTTCTCTACCGGTTTCTCATTAGAAAAAAACAGCAGACGGAATGTTAATGAATGGTAAACGCATACCCCTCCCCCGTGGACAATTATCATAACCTTTTAATCAGAGTTCTATCACGGTTACTGGTTTGGGTAATTTTTTCTCTCCTGCTCCTGTGCTCTGATGAGGAGGTGATGGGCTGCAGCAGCGTTTCAGACCCCACCTTCTCCCTGCTCCCCCAGCAGCTGCGGATTTGTCCCCGCATCTTGATGAACCGCCCAAATCCATGTTCGGTGCACATTTTGCAGGAAACATCTGGCACCGACTGCTAATGGCTCTGACGCTGAGCCGTTCAACGTGGGCCCATGCTTCAAAATGCAGCTGTTCGTGCAAATATACCTTGCTGCTTACTTCCCCCAAAATTTCAGTTCGTCAACAAAACCTGGGTCTTTGATTGGATTCTGGAAGCGTTAGAGAAAATAAACAAGCACATGGCTTTTTCCCCTAGTACGTGACTGCTCTCACAGGTGCCGTGATGCTCCCTTTCCTTTCTTCCGGTCCCTGGTTTTCATATGGAAAACGCATCTAAGAAACTCACATGGGCCACAGAATGCTGAAGGGAGTGTGAAGGAACTTCCAGGATTCTTCACCTTGCCTGGTGTTTGAGAAGGTCCTTTCATCATTTTAGGTTCAGATGGTCACATCTGGCTTTTTCATTTCTCTATCTGGGGGAGGGAGGACCCCCATGTCTCTTCTCCCTCAAGAAAAACCAGCTGGAAAATCATCCGTGCCAAGAACGCCTTCACCGTCCACACTGCCAGAGCAGGAGCCAAGCAGCTCAAGTTATTAAACTGGCTCCGGCTCTCTGAGCGGGTCCGCCTGTCCCACCCTGGAGCCCCAGCAGTTCATGGCTTGGGCCACTAACGCAGTCATATCCTTCGCCCGGTGATCCCGTTCCTGTCAGTTAACACACAGAGCAAAGAAGTTGACAGAGTGGGGGGAAAGTGACAGACACAAGGCTACCATCTCAGAAAACCAGAAGAAGTAGAGAGACCGGCCCGTGTGGAAACCACCCGGTCCAATATGGCAGCCTCCTTTACAGCCTTCAGAAAGGACAAAGAGGCAGGCCCTCCACATACCGCTAGGTGACACCTCTTTCCTGGAAAGGACTGAAGCAGTAGGGATCAAGGGGCTTTGCAGATACCTCCTAACATGGGAGCTCTGCTTCAAGAAATCTAGATCAAGGACTTTAAAATCAAAGCGCTTCACCGACAACTCCATTTGTGGAAATCCTCCTCCTAAGAGGGGGTGCAGAGATGAGTGGAGAGGAATGGTTGAGGAAATGGTGTGAGAAACAAGAACAAAGTCAAATCGACTTCCATACAGAAATCCTCTGAAAGGGAGGCCCACGGACGTGTAGAGTGTGAGGAAACACATGACGGGATGCTAACGGCTTCTCGAAGTGGACCAACTTACAGAGTCAGGACGATCTCAATTACGCAAAATGAATATATACATAAAATGAATTGGGATAAAATCCCTAATAATAAAATACATTAATGATATCGTGCCCAGAGCTGCTGCTTCTTTAAACCTCTCTTATTCTCAAGACTTAAGGATTATAATTTGTCCATTTTTATATTCTTGGGGCAGGGGGATCTCTAAACATAATTTAAAGTCTATAGAGAAACATAAGACAATGTTAATTATAAAAAATGCGTGCAAACGCGGGGCGTGGTACAACCACGTACAAACTGTACTTAAATGGATTAAGTGGGGAGATCCTTGTTTTGCTGGGGCCGGAGGATCTGGGATGCTCTTTTTATTTCAGCATATGCTGCTTGTATAACTTAAAGGTGATTTTTTTTTTTTTTTTTTTAAAGCATGGAAACAAGAGCTTTCTCAGAATCTCTCCAGCCGGGTGGTCATGGCAGAATCCTGCCCTGGCATCCCACTTGCAAGCATCCAAACATCACTGCACCCCATTCCGTGTCAGGGGAGCAAACCGAGCAGCAGGATGCTGGGCTCAGGCTACAAGCTCATATGCAGATCCTTCAAAACCCACCAAAAGCAAGCCTGCGCGCTCTTCATCGCTAGCTTAGGAATAAAAGCAAAAGCAACAATGGCACATGTGAATGGGAAGTCATTCTTAGAGTGGATCACAGAATTCTAGTTTTCAAACTGCAAACAAAACTAAGTCCCAGTTTGTCTCTGAAAACACACACACACACACACACACACACACACACACGAGTCTTGAGCTTTCTACAAGCCCAGGTGAGTTCAGAGAACTTCCCCTTTCACATCCCTGCTACTCCGAGTGTGGGTCAGGAGCCAAGGCGGCAGCAGCACCCGGACCTTGTGAGAACCACCTGCTAACTGGCCCCGCCAGGCCGCCACCTCCACGGGCACTTGGAGACATTCGGGTTTGAGGAAGGCTGCTCTCCACCTCTATGTCGCCAGCCACCTTGGCTACACACTGGACCAACGTACGGGGGCAGTTTGGGTTTTGCTGCCAGAGATTCTGACGTAACTGGTCTGGAGGGGCAGCCTGGACAGTTTGGGGGTGGGGCAGGGGGGGTGGAGTGGGTTGAGGCATTTACCACTTCAACCCGAAGAATTTCTTATTAGAAAGTTAGTTACATCTCAGCACATCAGGCTAGAATAACTCCAGAAAATGACGCTTTGCAAGCTTGGATGGAGGCATAATTTACTTCCAGGAAACCATTACCACAACGGTGACTGGCTTCTACTCAGGGCTACTCAGGTCACTCACTGTGCTTAACACTTTTCGTGCATTATCTCTTCAATAGAATCTCAAGAGAGAGAGAAGATTACCCCAGTTTTCTAGATGGGAAGCATTAGGGGTACAGTTACCATCGGAAATGACACAACAGAAGTGGCTAAAGTACTTCCATGACCTTCAGTCTAGTTTCTCACTCACCTTACCCTACTCTTGACCTTGAGGAGAGGGGCTCCAATGCCAGACTTGCCCCACACCATTACACTATGCTTCCTGGCTAAGAAGGGCCAAGTCAACTGGAATACAAGGAATTGTCAACCAAAAGGCTAAAATCTTTACATATATAATACATGCACATACATACACATATACAGATCTATATATCCACCCCTGGATTTTCACACCTGCAGGTTGCAGCCAGCTGCATCCTGTTTCTCTGACTCCACCCTTCACTGAATTTCGGAAGCATTCAACTTCAGAAAACCGGCTCCCCCTGACCATCCGGTCTCCTGCCTTGATGCATGCGCCTTCTACTCCTCCCGGCCCCGTGCACTTAACTCTCCAGAGCTGTTCAGGTACGAGTCACGAAGGACCGTCAGCCGCCGGCAAGGACGTGCTGAAGAATGACGAAGAGCACGACTTACTCAGCTAATGCGACTCAGCCAAGCACAGGAACCAGTGACCTTGGGGAAAGCAAGCCTGTGTTCAAGGGGAAGTGAGGGACAGGAGGCCCTGAGAGGGCCGGGCTTGCACAGCGGGAGCTCCACCAAGAATTCAGTGTGCTCAGGTCTAGTTCTTGGCCAAAGCCTCTCAATGACTCAAGCAACTCGAAATGGACCAGAAAGTTCAACTCCCAGTTCCGATCGCACGTTTGCAAATGGCATTGGAAATGAGAGTACTGGGTAAGGGCCAAGGTAAAGACGCTCACTGCGGACACCACTGCCTCCCAGAGGTGTGGACGTAGGCATTTCTGAAGCCCTCTGGGGACTAACACATGGCCATGGCTAAGCGATGCACAAGTATCGAGACATTTCTGGCCAGCACCGTGAAGATGTGGTGCCATAGCTTTTGGGGGGGGGGGGGGGGCCTGGCAGGGACACTGGCAATCCTGACATCCAAGGCAGTCCCACACCCCACTGTCCTTTCAACTGTCCTAGGGTCCTTCGCATGGGCGCAACGTTCATCTGCAGTCTGAGCCTACGATCTCATTCATTTCACGTACACCAGCGTACCAGTTTCTACCTCGAGCAGAGCGTGCATGGTTGGATTCTGTCATTTTCTGTCTTATAAAGAATGCCTTGTGATCTTCTTGCTGCCTTTAAATCCAAACTCATGCATTAGAAGTAGGTGCAAGCACTAAACCGCATCATGTTCCCCAGCAAAACCACGCCTGACCAATAATATATTGAAATCTATTTTTTATTACACATAACTCTCCTTTTCTTTCTCCTGCATAGGAGTCAGAGAGTTATACTCCATTTTTAATAATTAGCTCCCATCCATAGGTTAACTATGCATTTCATTTCAGTAAAGGGGACCTTACCAAAAATTTTCTCCCAAGTGTTTGTTTTAAAAAAGAAATACAGATTCTTCCAGACCCTGAGAACCCCATGTCCACAAGATTCAATGAATGCTAATGAGGTCAACTTATCCAACCAAGGAAAGATAGAAAGAAGGACGTAGGACCTGCGTTGGACCTTCTCATCACTACTGGGCTCTTGGGATTAAAACCATCATCAGTGTGGGTAGGAGGGCACCTGCGCTGAGCATGGGGCATTGTACGTAAGTGATTTATCACTGAATTCTACTCCTGAAACCAATATAGCACTGTATGGTAACTAGAATTTAAACAAAACTTTGGTAAGGCAAAATAAAAACGTCAATGCCTTTAGACGGACAGTGAAGACACTTTAGGTCCTTTTCCACAAAAAAGCATACTCATCTTTCTAATTTAACAATAAAAAAGGCAGAGACAGACTTAGGGCAGAAACAGGTTTAAAGCCTTCATAGAAAGCCAATGACAGTCTCCCAGGAGATGGTGAACGGGCTGATGTGATGAGGGCTCCCAAGATCCTCATCCTGCCTTCCCTTACAGACGGTGCTGCACGGTTGTGTCCCACACACAGGACACGGTCACAGCAGCCAACTCCCCAGCAGCCCCACAGGGACCAATAAAGGGACACTGGACACAGAGGGCTCGAAAACAACACAGGAAGGAGCTGAAGGTCAAGTGAAGGCCAGTGAATGGCCAAAGCCTCCGAGGTGCTCACTGCAGGGAAAACCTGGGACAAGGGAAGGATCTGCAAGCCCTCACTCTGGCCTCGGCATCCGTGGCCACCCACGGCCGACGCACTGGCTAAGAAGAAATCAGGGCCCAACTAGTGAGCGCTGACGAGGAGGCTGGAGCTCTGCTCAGGGCTTGAGGAACGTAAGCTCACGTCCTTGTCCCCACAAATCTATGTGCAACAGACAGGATCTATCTGCCAAAGGCCGTCAATCACGACCTTGATTGTGCTCACTCCTGTCCACAACAGGCCCAGGGAGGAGTCAAACAAGTTCTATATGGACATCAGGGCGAAGTCTCTTCTCTTCGGATCCTGAACGAGGCCTGGTGCTACCAGAGGCCATCTTTACTGCAAAGTGCCGAGGCCCAGCCCGAAAAGAACACGGACAGAGAAGACACAGAGCCAAGAGCAGACCAAGAACCTCCCAGGAGAACCCGGGTCCTGAACAGACTGACTAGTCCTATCAACATAAAATTGCCCTGTTGATCCAAGAGAATTTGGTTTGGGTTTCTATGGCCAAAAGCGTAAGGATATTGGTTAAGATTATAATGCACCAATTCATGGGCAGGGAAAGGGAGACGTGACAATGTGCGAGGTGGCCCAGCCAGAAGGATCCTTGTGCTGCTTCCCCAGCCAAGCGTCAGACACAGCCCTTGCAAGCCAGCTGTCACCAGGACACACCACGCAGCATCCTGCTTTCCGTCCCCACACAGGAGGTGGGGAGAGGACCCATGCAAACCCACCACCATTTCCACTGTCAACAGATGAAGACCCAGAGGCTCCCAAGTGTGAGGGGAACGGCTCCGTCACACAGCCGGCAACACGTTCTTGTTCACACCCCGAGGCTCCTGAGCAGGAGATAAAGTTGTGACCAAGAGTCACAGGGAGGCTGGTCCTGACAGGAGACAGGAAGACCAGGCCTGGAGCAGGGCTCTGTCCAACAACTCACTGGGGTCTCCCCAGGACATGGTCTGCACCCTGTCAGCCATGACCGGATCCCCAGCTCTTCATGGACCTGGAAGGTTTATGGCTCAGGCAGCGATTGTACTTAGGCACACCACTCACGCCAATCCCCTGATCACCCAGAGAAGCCTGGTCAGTTAGGACTCAGGGTTGTTATCAGAGAAGACCAGTCACAAACTGGCTCAAGTAACAGATGGAATTTGTTAGTTCGTATCCCTGTTGAGTCCAGAGGAACAACAGCTTCAGGAAAGGCTGGATCCAGGAGCTCAAGATCTAGCATTAGAGCGTGCCAGTTTCTCTCCATTTTCCCACTGTGTTGTTGCCATTTGGGGTCAGGATCTTCCCACATAGCAGCAAAGACTGCGGCCAACAACTCCTGGCTTATAGTGGATCCTTCTCAAGAAGGCAATAACTGAGGGGCGCCTAGGCAGTCAGTTGAACTTCCGACTTCAGCTCATTTCGTCATCTCACAGCTCATGGGTTTGAGCCCTACGACGGGCTCCGGGCTGACAGCTCAGAGTCTGGAGCCTCCTTCAGATTCTGTGTCTCGCTCTCTCTCTGCCCCTCCCACTCACACAGTTTCTCTCAAAAATAAATGTTAAAAATTTTAAACAAAAAAGGCCACAATTGACTCTTAACAAACCTGGCTACACAACCTTATGTGAGCCTATCAGTGTGACCAAGAAAGAGAACAAGCCAGCTGTCCAGGCCTGGTCCACCTACCCTGCTCTGGAACCCAGGTGGTGGGTGATCGGGTCAGTTCCACGGAACCACACAGAAGAGGAAGAAAGAACCACACCCACCAACAAAGACTGGTACAGTGTCTACCCCAGGGGGTGAAAGATCCTGGTGGGCATGGGGGGCAGCTTCCACATGGACCCCCAATGATCCCTGCCTCGTCACCATGTCCCCGTGTAGACTCCTCCTACACTCAGGGCTCGTCTGTGTGACGACAGGACAGTGAAACCGATAGGGTCTCATTCCCAAGATGAGGTTGTAGGAGACACCGTGGCTTCCAGGCGGGTAGGTTCTCCAGCTCTTGGCTTCCTCACACTCCAGGAAGCCAGCTGCTGTGCTGTGAGCAGCTCTCAAGAGGCCCTGGGGCAGGGAAGAGGTGGGGGAGGGGGCTCTCACCAACAGCCACAGGAGTGAGCTTCCAAGTGGACCCTCAAGTCCCAGCCAAGCCCTCAGAGGACTGTAGACTCATGGTCAACTCTGAGGGACAACCAGCCAGCTGAGCCATCCACAGATTCCTAACCCACAAGAACCGTAGAGGACCACGGTGAGTTGTTTTCAACTGCCAGGTTTGGAAATAATTTGTTACACGGCATAAGCTAACCAAGGACATGAGGAGAAACAGAACAGCCAGCAATAATCCAACAACCCAGGGCACTTCCTTCTCCTGAATACCCAGGAGACTTGAATACCCTGATCTGATACTCATTGTAAATACCTCCACCTCAGGACTGAGCAGCGGCCTGGGGCCACAAAAGCACTGGGCCGTTTCAATGACCTTGATCTTGGCTGAGCCACCACAGCACCAAAGGAAAGCCATTAATTTTCAGCAAAAAGGAATGTGATAAAACGCTGAATTTGTTCTGGGTTTTTTCATTTTTACAACCACACTCAGAGCCAATAAAACACACATACACGCAAACATAGTATTCCAATACTTACGGCAGACATAATTTCACTTTTTAGGGTCTGAGAGAACCTAGCATTTCTGCACCACACCATTAAAGTTTAGGTTTTGCTTAGGTAAGGTGTCTTAGTATTGTAATTATTGTACTAAAGAAAAATGGTGATTGTTAACATTTATTGAGCACTTATGACCCACGATTACTGAGCCGACATAAGCTCTCTCATTTTATCCTGCATCAACAGAGAAGCTCAGATTTTCTCATCCTCATCTTCCAGCTAAGGTAACCATGAAGTTAAGGACCACCTGGGTGGCTCAGTCAGTTAAGCATTGGACTCTTGAAATCAGCTTAAGGGCTGATCCCCGGCCCACAGGATTGAGCCCCAGGCCAGGCTCTGCACCAGCATGGAGACTACCTAAGATGCTCCTTTCCTCTCTCCTTCCCTCCTTCCTAAACCCACTTTAAAAGAAATAAAATTTTTTTCTATTCCACCCATGGGCTACAATTCTCCCCCAAATTATCATATACTGAAACACCCTTACTCTAAAATACACCTACTTGTGTCCAGGGCCTCACGTCCTTCCGAATGTAATCACTGGGTGCATCCGACCATCCTAGTTCAAAAACGAGGACACACACACTTGTCCCCACTCAGCCATCACCCAGAAATACACCGTCGCAAGCTACGGATTGGGGACTCCGGGCTAAGCCGACTCCTTGCACAGTCCAAGCAGGACCGAGAATACGAGTCTGTCCGATTCAGAACCAGAGTCTCCACAGACTTCAGCCTGTATGGTCAACACACACAAGGTCGCTGCAGTCCCCTGGCGCAAGCAGGCTGCACGGTGGCTCGGGAGGAAACGCCTAGGACCATAGGCATCATCATCCATTAACTGTCAGATGCTCTTGAGAGAGCGTTTTAAAATATGAAGAGGTTCTAACTAAAATTAAATACTGGATCATGGCGCCAACTCTCGACCACACATGTAACAACTTCATTAGCACCACACACACTGCCCAGCATCACCGCGATCAGTAAATGCCGCGATCAGTGACGCAGCTCTGGACTCCCCCATGGATCAGCGTGACAACCTCACCTCCTGTTCTTATTTTTAACGTTTGTTTATTTTGATAGAGAGAGAGAGAGAGAGAGAGAGAGAAAGCAAGCACAAGTCAGGGAGGGACAGAGAGAGCACGGGGAGACAGAATCCCAAGCAGGCTCTGTGGTGTCAGTGCAGAGCCCAGTGCAGGGCTCAAACTCAAGAACTGAACAGGATCTAAGCCGAAATCAAGAGTCGGACACTCAACTGACTGAGCCACCCACATGCCCCCGGTCTTATTTTAAAGTAGCTTTAAAGAACAGCAACGAACTGCTCAAAAGGGAAAAAAAAAAACCCAAACTCCAGGGTCTAACCGAGGCCATTATTTTAATGTGGTACATTAACTCAGTGAAACGCCACATCCAGAAGTGTAAGCCATTAACATGTAAGTGGCTCAGAGAAGCGGACTAAGACATGACAGGCTACAGATCTTAAGTGTAGCACATAAAAACCTTTGCATAGGAACCAATTCAGGAAAATTCACATTTTCATCTGACGGGAGATTTTGAGTGTTCTTTAATAAAATATAAACTAAATCAGAGCCAAGGAAATAAAGTGGCTCTTTAATAAGAACAGACTTAACCTTCCTCTTCATTAGGAAGATGCAGACGAAAAGCACTGTCAGTGCCACTTACTCCTGGTGAGGTTGTTGGGGACCCACGGGTGGGATCCGACCCCCGCGGACCCAGCTGAGAGAGACAGGCCTTCCCGCCTGCTGCTCCAGGATACAGGCCGGCTCAGCCTGCAGGGAGAGGGCACAGGGGGGCCCCCCCACCCACCTCAGCAAACTACTGCACTCGGGCCCAGCCACTCCACCTCCAGAAATTATTCCAGCAAATACAGTCATGGGACAGTCAGGTCACTGACGAACATCACTGTGGCGTTATTACAAAGCCAATTACCAGCAAAGGGTCACAAAGCACCTCCAGGGCCTGGCGGTTGGCCCGCTGGCCGGATTGACTCTGGTGCGGGGAGCGACGACAGGTCGCAGGCGCGGAGGAAGCTGGCAGGTCCCCGCACACCCGCACAGCACAAGCCCCAGGAGGTCGGGCGAGGGCGGTGTACGCCACATGGCCCCTTTCCACTAGGGGAGAAGGAAGGGAGGAGGAGAGCAGGTGCCAAGAGAAAATGAAGTAGCCACACAGAGTGTCTCTGGAATCGCCCACACCGCCCTCCTCCAGGGAGCAAGTTGGGCACCGTAGTGGGGGGTTCACATAACCCTACCTCTCGTGTTTTGAACCCTGTGCATGAATCTTATTCAGCATTTATTTGAAACGTCAAATTAAGGTTCCAAATGCATACATTTGCATTGGCTTTTTTGTTTTGTTTTGTTTTTAATTCTAAGAGCCAGTGAAGGCTTTGCCGTGCCCGCCTCTCGGGCCCTCCGCCCCTACCTGGCCAGCGCCTGGGCCTTCAGGACGTGCCGCTCCTCCTGCTCAGCCACCTTCTTTTTCAAGGTGTCGACCTCCTGCCGGAGCGCTGCAGAATGCTCCATCTCACCGTCAAGCAGGTTCCGCAAAGACCTGGGGAGAGGGGGCCCTGTCCGTTCAGATGCCGTCAGCAGAGCCCACAGCACCAAAACACAGCTGTTCGCCAAAGTCCTGAGCCCTCGGTTCTCTACAAGGACCTGCGTAACCCGGAATCCAGTGGTCAGGGGACTTACAGAGATCCAGACTCTCGGAGCGAGGAGGAGGACGTGGCCCAGGCCCTGTGGCCCCGGCAGCCCGTAGGTGGCACTCGAGGGGAAGCGAGGAGTTCAGAGAATCCTGGGCAAGCTCCTTCCAAGGTGTCCCACCCCAAGGGGCAGCATGATCAAGGGGACCACTTCGTGACAGCCCGCCCAGAGAAGAGACTCACGGGAGGGGATGCCAGGGCAGGCCCCAAGCATCCTCAGAGGCATCTGAGAGGAATACCGACAGAGGCCCCCCCCCTCAGGTCCAGGCTGCCCGGACCCAGGCCGCAGCCCTGTCCCACTGCGGTCTCCGGGTAAACCCACAGAGACCGCCTTCTCCAGCACCGCCTCATCAGGGGCCCTGTTCCACACGAGGTCTGGGAGCTGGCCCTCCAAAATACGTCCACTGGCTGGTTACCCTCGGTGCTGAAAAACAGACAAGATGGCAGCTCTTCCAGAAAGAGCCACAAGCTGCCGCCAAGGAGTGAGCCACGCACGGTTCTGACTGTCTACTGGACCTCAGGTGGCTTTTCCCAGAAAACACAGACTTTGGGGCACCTAACATCCCAAATCCAGGGTACACACGCCGGCTTATATCAGGACAGGAGCCCAAGTGCGGCTGTGAGCTTGGCACACACCCACCCCCGTTCCTCCCTCAACTCGGAGGCCTGTGCTCCTTTAGAGCTTTGAGAAAATTCCCTCCTTGGGGCCTAGAACCCCCCCAACACAAACATGGGGTGATTGGGGGGGGCTGGGAAGGAGAAAGTAACAGACAGTGACCACTGTTCTTCATAAGGTAAGACAAAACCTACGACTTTCTGCAAGAGAATAGCTCCAGCTGGCACAAGGAAAACAATCCTCCAATGTCTACAAGCCCTTCATTTTAGGTTATTGTAGCTGGAAAATTGTGCTGTCTAAAGATCCATTCTTTAAAAGAAAAATTATATTTTGTTTTACAAGTCATGCTTGTTTGCTTTTACGTGTTCCCATAAAGGATGAGCCAGAAGCTGGTCAAGCAGGCCCAACAGAAGGATAAAAAGGACAATGGTGATGGCCTGGTACCAGGGACACTGAATCCCAGCTCTGAGGCCCAGAGTAAGGGAGCCACGGGACGGCACTCGCACAGGCTCACGCGTGCCCCTGCCCCAAGCCCCCGGGAGGCGGCACGAGCAGGCTCTCGGAGCCTCGTCGACGACCCGGGCCAATCCCTCCACCCACTGCCCTGCAGCCAAAACGAGGTGCTGGCCGGGGAGAAGCCCACACTCAAGGCAGCCAGCGGGAAGGACGTGGCTGACGCAGGGCGGCCGCCTACCATTGGTTTTAACAGGGAACCACGGGCCACCAGAGCCCTCCGCCTTCTCACCGCCTGCAGTGGCCTTCCACTAACAAGCAGCTGGACACGGGCCTGGCCTGGGAGTCCCTGACTTGAGAACACTGGAACATGGGAAGAGAGGCCCTCAGTTCAAAGGTCACTCCAGCGACGGCTTCAGGGGGTCAGAGGGATGCTGGAGGAGGGATCTTTCCGAGGTGGTGAGAAGGTTCTCGGGGGGACCTTGGTGATGGCGGTGTATGTCCGCAAACCCTGAAAACCACACACTGTGCCCTTGAAGTGGGTCAACTAGGTCATGTGTGGATTGTGTCTCAGGCTCTTTTTAAAGAGACATTTTTCAAAAAGACTGCTTCACTACATTCTCCACGTGTTCCAAGGCAGAGCCGGGCCCGTGCGGGTTTCATTCCCCGCCACAATGCTGTGGCACAGCCCACCCCGCAAGGGACCACTGCTCACAATTCCACCAACCAAGCACATGTCCCTCGGTCGGGCCCCCCCCCCCCCCCGTCCCCGAGGCCGCGCATCCGTCCGAGAGCCGCGTCCTCAGCCTGAGGGTCAGGGTACCTGTTCTCTTCTTCCAGCTCGTCCTTCCGGTTCATCATGGCCACAATGGCCTGTCGCAGTTCGTCTGAGGGAAGAAAGCAAGGTCGAGATTAATCAGCAGACCCCGCCCGTTACGCCGTCCCCTCGCGGGGCTGCATCATGTGCTATTTAGGGTAAGCTGTCTAGACAAGCTCCCCTTTTCCCTTTCACAATTAATTGCTGTACTGTCTGCAAGACCCAGCGGGCACAGGCGGATCACTTCTTAGGCCCACGGCCACAGGAAGGCAGGGCGGCGTGAGGGACGCGGCGGGCTTCCCTCGGCCAGCGGCTACGGGAGAAGATGGCCTCACAACTCCCACTTTTCCAAGTCCCTGATCTTGGACGGCATCTGCTCTGACCAAGACTGCTCCCCAGTTACAGCTGTTTGTCAACAGAGGAGAAAGGGCCGGCCGAGCGACAGGTGGCTCCTGCAGACCTAGAAACACTCGCCCAAGTTAAGAGATCTGGCTTCTTCCTACACAGACTTCTATAGTTTGTACACAGGTGATCATGTAAAGGGGTCGCCTGTCCAGTGCACAGTCCAGAAGTATTTACGGGGGCTACTCTTCTAGACATCTTCAACTTGGGAAAGCACGGCTAGAAAACCACGCTTTTAGATTAGCGTCCAAGTTTCCCATCTCCATCAAGGTTAACTGTTGTCCTCATCCATCTGCATATTAAACACATCATTTTCCTATCACTCAGATAGGAAACCCCCAAACCCTGTGAAGGGCTGCCCTCTTGGATATGGCTGCTAGGAAGCTCGGAGCCCACCTCCCCACCAGGTGAGTGCTCACATCCATGCAGCAACCACAGCATGCCCTAGCCCACCCGCTCCCCCTCACCTTCTCCAACCTTTATTTCCATGTTGGGCCAAAGTACTCACAACCTGTCGCACTTTGCAAAGTCTGCTTTAAGAGGCTACTTCAAATCCTCTTTTGGAAAGAGGATAGGAGTTTTGGTTTCTGCCCTTTAGTTAAAATTTAAATCCTTAGACATACCAAGCTCTAGCTCAGGACTATCTCATTTAATCCTTCATGCACATCTAAGAAAGACATATCACCATCCCGTCTATTGGGGGTATGAAGAAACTGCAGGGGTGGAAAGAGGAGGAAGGGCAAAGACCAACAGGTGGGTCCTCTCGGTCCCCCTCATACTCAGAACGCCCAGGGAGAATGAAACTCGCCAAAGACCTTGAGGCAAGAAATGGAGCCACAGGACCAATGCTGTCTCTCCGCAAGAGAAGAGTCTATTCCGCAGCCCAGTCTCAGGGTAAGGAAAGGAAGGAAAGGAATGATGGGAGCCCCTCCTCAGCCTCCAGCTCAGACACTTGAGGCCACTCCATTCGGATCAGGCAGAATAAAGAACAGACCATCCCATCTCCAGGCCCAGAGCAGCCCCCATGGCACCCCAGGGACCCAGGTAGGTGGTCTTCACCCCAGCTCCCCCATCAGGCTTCTCCCAGGACAAAACCTGTGCGCTGTACCAGGACAAAGTGGACCCTGGGGTGCCGACAAGGAGCGAGGTCTGAGGTTCCCTGCCTGGGTCACCGAGGAGTCAGTGAGGAAGACCCAGAACAATCACTGGGTCAACATGTATTCACTGAGCCCCAACAACGAACAAGCACTGTCCTTGGTGCTGAAGGTAACGAGTGACCAAAAACACACCCACGTCTCTGCTTGCTTTTTCTGGTTTTTTTTTTTTTCCTATGACTTGGGCCTCCTCCCTGACCCTCCTACCTTCTGCCAGGGCTGTGCATCTTTTTGACAGCATCCCCTTAAAGTCATGGGACTCGGTTCTGACCCTGGCTCTCAACGTTTGAAAATTTTAATAGGAAAAAAAAAGACAGGAAAAGCACTTCCAAAAAAGATGCTACTAAAGGTGAAAAACAGCAAGGGTGGGAGCAGGGCTGAGAAGCTGGAAGGAATACTGGGCAGAGATCACGGGCCTGAGGAGACCATGGGGGATCGAGCCACCCACCGGCCCCTGGGAGACGAGAGCCAGTACGCGAAGCTGATGAAGGCGAGGGGTATGCCTGCCTCAGCCGTGCTCCGCCTGAGCTTCGGTTCAGGTCATGATCTCGCAGTTTGTGGTTCGAGCCCCGTGTCAGGCTCTGTGCTGACAGCTCAGAGTCTGGAGCCTGGTTCAGATTCTGTGTCTCCCTCTCTCTCTGACCCTCCCCTGCTCATGATCTGTCTCTGTCTCTGAAAAGTAAATGTTAAAAAAAAAATTTTTTTTGTAATAAAAGGAGTATTTCTTCATAAAGAACAACAGACATTCACCTATGCCAATCATGAAACATAGTCTACAAGACTTTTGCCTTCTCAACTTGACCAGGGTCTAGGCTCCTGACTCCCAGCCTTGTACCAGTGTCCCAGTCGCTCTGAGCCTTTCCCTCGGGTTTAAGAAGCAAAATGAGCACCCACCTTCCCAACTCCCTGGGTGCTGCCAGGTTCAGAGGAACAAGGAGACGGGTAGGCACTCGATCGGGGCACTGCCTCTTACACACTGAAGCGGTGCATTCATAACTCAAAAGACATCATGTTTAAAAAATTTTATCCGAAAAATCTCAAGAAAAAAAAGCCACATATAAACGTAACCCAGTAATTTGTTCCATGAGGTCACAGCCATAAAAGGGAGTGGGGGAAAACTTAGTTAGAACAGGATAATATCTATTCAGTCTTTCTCCTCAAGAAACCCAGCACAAGTGTCCGGCATCTACAGACTATGGACACAGACCTGGAAATCATGCCTTCACTCCTTGAATCACTCCACTTGAATCCTGAATCTTCCTACAAAGCCGCCTTCCCCCTGGGGTTGAGACTTTCTTACACAGACAAAGGAAGACGACACTCATTTCCAGGGAGCTGCCAGGAGGCCCCAAGAGGTGAAACGGTTTCCTCCACTAGACTTTTTAAAGCAATTTCAGGTGCACAGCGGACTGGAAAGCACACAATCACCACCTCCCCCACTGTTGCCATCCTGATCACGATCACGTGGGGGGGGGGGGGGGGCGCATTTGTTACAGTTGATGAACTTGCACTGACACATCGTAACAACCCAAAGCTGACCTGTGTCTTGGGGTTTGGAATATTGTGGAGACATGTATCCCATTATAGTATCACACAAGATAGTTTTTCTGCTCCCAAATCCCCTGGGCTCCACCTGTTTTTCCCTCTTCCACCCAAACCTTGGCTGCAACCTCTGAATCAGAGAATGTACACACGACTCATCGGCCTTCCATTCCGAAGCCACACATCACACCCAGGTGTGACTGACACTAATGATCCACCTGCACTGGATCTAAGCACAACTCTGCCGAGCACATGCACTGCAGGGCCTCCCACCACCCCCTGCCTGAGTGCTCAGCACAGGGGGCCTTCAACGGCTCAGTCTGCCAGCTCTGCGCGTGCCTCTGCAGGAGGGAGCCCTTCACCACCCTCTGACATGGTCCTTATGCACAGAGGTTTGCGTCAGGCCCCTGCCTGGGGTCACCAGGCCCCCCCTGCACAGGCAGCAGCCTCTGGCCAGAAGCCTTCCTGAGAGACCCTCCTGAATGATGTTCACTACTGTGACCCTACCCGTGAGCTGGTGCATGGATTTCATGGACAGAACCTGTCTTTCCTCATGTTCACTGAGCCCAAGTTCCAGTCTGATAAACCTAAGTCCTTTATTCGGGCCCAGATGAAAAGGCACATCGCCCAGGAAGCCCTCTGTGATTTCCCTATCCCTCCACAAGCTGCAGAGTGTGCAATAATGACCCCCGTGCCTCCTGCACTTAGCTCACATCTCCGTAAAGACACACAACATGCCAGGCATCTTGGGTCCCCAGAGGACCAGCAAGTTGGGTGCTTGGTCAAGGTTCATGGAAAAGGAGGGATCCAGAGAGACTATTCAACTCCATTGGCAAGATCCCTGACACTCACAAGACTGACAACTGCTAAGGGAGGAGTGCCTTCTACTGCAGTGTCGGCACCTGACAAGTCGTTTCAGCTTCCGCAGCCACCTAATGAGGGTGCCCAGGACGGAGCACTGGAACAAGTCCTCTGGGGTCTAAAGTCGCCCTCCCTACCCCGAGGCCAAGAACGATGGAAAGTGCCCTTGGCAGGACCAAGGGCTGGGGAGAAGGCACTTTCGTGAGGAGTGAAAAGGAGTAAGATGGTCAGTACAGGTTCTAGGAGCTTCCACTGCAATAACAGGAGTGGTATCCAAGAAGGGCTTGTTGGTTAAGGAGATGGGAGTTCAAACCCCAGGCCAGCCACTTACCACCTGCTATCCGGAAGTGGGCTTAGAGCTTTGCAAAATGGTCACGGTGCCAGGTTCCCTGCAGAAGGGTCCCATGAGTACCCCCGCCTTCCCAGCCTGGTGGGTGCACTGCAGCCGGCACAGACAAGGGGTTCAGGGTCCCAAATCCTGGGTTCAAACTGTGGCTCTGGAGTTGGGCAACTCTGGGCAAGTTACCCACCCTCTCTCAACACCAACTCCTTTATCTACAAAAGGGAATCTCAGTGGTCACTACCTCATACTAATGTCCTAAGCGCTCGATAAGGTAATTATGTAAATTTGGTACTTAGAAAAAGCTCAGCACCCCCCCCCACTCATGCTCTCTCATGTCGCTTAAAAAAAAATAATAAACCTAAAAAAAGGAGAATGCTCAGCACATAGAAAACATACAACACTCTACCTATTCCTGTAGTTGGTGCCTTGTCCTTCAACAGCAGGGAACAGAAAAACAAGGGAGAAGTGACTGTCCAAGGAGGGGTTGGTTCAACTGAGCACATTTTTAGGAGTTAAAAGATTTTACTGACTTCTTGTGAACCTCAACCTTGGGAAATAAAAGATTTTTTAAGTGGTCTATGCCCTAGAGCAGCAGACTAGATAATAGAATTTTCTCAAGTGTCAAACAAGATCACCGTGGGCCACGTGGGAAATCAGACCCAGACAGGGAGGGGTCACTTACGGGAGGCTGAGTGTGTGGTTCTGGGGACATAGGGCACGCAGACTCTGCAGCTAAAGCCTGCCTACGATGCGGGGGAAAGACCACTTGGAGAAAGACGTGGTCTCGACAAAGTCCCAGAAAACACACACGCTCTTCGGGCCAACAGGAGCCCCAGTGGCTGAAATGAGAGAGCTCGACCACAGACCCCCCCTTGGAGGGCCCTGGTCCCACTACACGAGGGCCACCATGACAAACACCAGGAGGGCCAAGGCTCAATGCCCCATCCCGCTGGCCATCACCTGGCCCACACGCCGTGCAGGCTGGCCTCCTGGTCCGCATCCCCATATGGGCAGCAACACCGAGATGACAGAGGACAGGGACACAGGTCAACCAGTACTCCGATACCAGGAATCCGACAAGAAAATGTCATCAGACTGGCCCTCCCACCTTCCCCACACCCCCATCGCAGTTCATGGTCAAGGGGAACAGAACGTCCCAGGAGGACGCCTATCCCCCTGACAAACACCCTCAACAGGCTTTACTCTATGCACATTCACCTTGATTCTTCTCGGCTGTAAGCCAGGAGGCAACGTTTGGTTGGTTTTCACAGATCACGGAAATACCTTATTTCTCCGAGCAGCAGTGACGCAGGCCGGCAACGCCTCCCTCCCGAACTTGTAATTTTCTCTCCTGTCCCCAGTGCCGCCCATCCCATCACAGACTTAGGCTCTGGCAGTGTGGCCTCCTTCCTCTCTACTACCTGCCACACACGTTTCAAGGACCGCAGGAGCAGCATCTCTGCACTGCAGCCCCCATGAAGCCTGGTGGAGCCGGGGTTCCCCTCGCCTAGGCCTGAAAGGCAAAGGACCATCCACCTCACACTCAGGTCCTTGCTCAGCTGCAGAGGACTGAACGGCAAATGCAGCCAAGCACACAGGACAATGTCCACTTTAACCCTAAGAAACTGATCAGGGACAAAATGCAGCATCTCTGCTCACTGTGGAAAGGACAGGTTCGTCCGTAAATTGTAGCGGGGCAGGGAACCTTGTGGGAGCAGGAAACAGACTTCCATCTCTGCCTCTATATCCAAATAAACGTCAAATCACATCATTTCAGCGTGAGGTGCAGCAATACAACACCGTCAGTACCTGAGCGCAGCACATTTATGCCGCAGCAGTGGCGGCCTTCGCGCAAAAGCAAACAAGCCCATTAAGGAAATTATATTTTGTTTCAGTTTTTTTTTTTTTGGTTTTGTTTTGCTTTTAACTTCTGCCCACAGAGGGCCAATCTAACAAAGATCCATTATGGAAACACTCTTCAAGGCAGTCACAGGCACAATAGAAAAATCATAGCTTTCTCATCAAATCCCAGATTCCTCAAGTCTCCGTTCTGGGACCCTGGGCGACCCCTAGCGGTCAGTTCCCTCCGCTGGCAGCACGGTGCTTGCACCCCCAGCCTCACAGGATGGGGCAGGGGTTGGGACAAGTTTTCTGGAACACACCCACACTCATCAGTTATGCTCTACGCCTGCTTTTGTGCCCCCAGGGCAGAGCTGAGCTGTCGTGACAGACACGGACGGTCCTGCATGGCCTCACACAGGTTCCAAGGTCTGCCTGTCTTAGAAGGTCCAGGAGCTCCCCGTCCCCTCCCCCAAGGCCAGCCTCCTCCCATTCCGGGCTGGGGACAGTGGTCTGTGGTTAGGGATGGGCCTGCCGGACACTCGTGCCGGCCCGTGGAGCTCGATGGCTGGACCCCAGGCCAGCTGTTGACGAGACGGAGTCAGGAGGGAGCAGGGAAGAGGTTGCTGCTTCAGTCACTACGGACCCCGCCCACACTTCACAGGGCCCCTCAGCCTTGCCACCGGTCCCTCCAACTGCCCTCATTCAGCCTCCTGCCCTTCATCTGTTTCCTGTGCCTTCACGGGCTCCCGGAGGCGGATGCACCTATACCCAGGGCTCAACCACCGCCTGCACCCCACAGACACCCAAAGCTCCAGCCCCCAGCCCCTTGGATGCTCCACACCCTGCTCAACTCCACGCCTCCCTGCTTTGTCCACCGCAGAGCGGACCCGCTCCCCTTCTCTCAGGCCTCCGTGTCCCCATTTCGGACAGGGATCACCTCTTCCGTGAGGCCCTCCCCCACCGGCAGGGGCAGACAGCAAGTCTGACACCCTCCTCCTCAGGGCGCAGCCCCTACAGGCCTCCAGCTGCAGCCAGGGAAACCTAGGGTGGCTGGTTACCCCAAACCGAGCCAACCACAGGGAGTCCTCCAGAAGTTTGGGATGGGCTAGTCTCGGAGTCGAGATAAAGAAGGGGTGGGAGCAGATGCATCTGGCCAAGGGCAAACGGCTCTAATTTGCTCCACCAAGACCCATGTGCTGGAGTGGAGCCAAGGGCCGCTGGCCAGGCCAGGGCGCAGGGAGCTCACAGACACCGGGGCAGTAGCCCACCCAAGAGGGGAGCGAGTAGAACCCCTCCAGGCAAACCCAGCACAGACAAAACTCGGAGATTCACAAAGGGGCTGACAGCTCAGGGGTCAAACGTGAGCCACAGAGCCCCGCTGCTGGACACTGGGGAATGGCCACAAGGAAACCCCAAGTCTAAGGACAATCCCTCCGGAGCTGGGAGACGATCGCTGTCGGACCTGGTGTCCTGCTGCACAGACGCACGAGCCAGCACAGCACCCGGGGGCTCACCTGCAGAGACCGCCTAGCCGCGGGAATGACACGGGGGTGCAGGAATGGCCACCCCAGCTCCCGACGGGGTCCCGTGAGCCCCTACTATGCTGCCCTTGAGTCCCAAACCTCAGCTCTTCCAAGTCCTCACAGCCAGCCAGGCCAGCGAGACCCCGCTTTCCCCAAGGCCCAGCTGCACCCAGTCTACACCTCCACGGAGGCAGCAAAGTCCCATCACCACCCAGAACTGGGGAGTCGGGGAGCAAAACAGAAGCCCCCGACTTGCCCCAGGCCCTGGCCACAACACACACAAAACCTTAGGGAAGAGTGAAGGGTGGGATGGGTTAAGGAAGGAGTGAGAGACCCACCCCCCCCCCACTGCTCCAGCCTGCTCCTCTCGAGGTGCAGAGGGCACGATGGGCCAGGCAGAAATGTCAACCATTTAATCGGAAGTTCACGGCCTCCAGAGAAAACACTAACCACCAGATTCACAGCTTTAATTTCCTGCCCGAGCGACGGAGATTCAGGCTTGAACCCAGCTTCTTCCTACGCATCCTGGGAACGGATACCCACGGGAGGAAGGGAACGAATTCTTTTATCATTACGAGGACCTAAAACTGGACCATTCCCCTCCTCCGGGGCACATGAATCCACCCACAGGAATCCCAGATTTCCGACAGATCAGCAGAGCGGGGACCCACATTAACGCAGACGCGCGCGGCGGAGAGCCCCATTCACACGGTGATTATGGGTGTCAGGCGTTACTATATAAAGTACTGAGGCAGCCGTGCCGCGGCGACGGGAGAGCCTTCCCATGTTCAGCCACTGAAGGCCCCCCAGGGGGAAAATTATCTTGAGGGTAATTTTGAAAAGGGAGTTAAAGGTCATCTGAAAAAGGGAGGCCAGGAGTAGGCTAACGAGATCCCCGTGATCTGTCGGGACACGCACCTGGGCACACACTCACATATGCACATATCTGTGTATCCGTTCTGTGCCTTTTATAAAAAGCACCTCTTCCCAAAGACCTCACAGAGCCTTTACAAACGCTCCTCTGGGGCCCATACTCCGTTCTATTTAAAGAGAGCTCACGAGGGCACATGCACGGAAATAAATAATACGCTTCTGTAACTATGTACTTAACCTATACGGTCATTTGTCAAACTTTACTGCTTTTTCTAGCTTTGCCTGCCTACCCCCTCCCGTCCACCTCCAGGAGAAAGGACCAACTGTATCGAGCTCCACTGTAACTTCAGAGATCCATCCAGACCCTTGTTGCTTTCTGTTCGGTTTCTGGCCTCCCCCTTCCCCTGCCCGCCCAGGGTTTCTACTGTGCCATCTGTTAACTTGGGGAGGAAATGTCCCCAGACCTGTTGGCAGAGCTCTGAGGACCAGGACCTGCCCCGCAGCGAGTTTCCGGTGCACCCAGCCAAGGGGAAAACACTTTCTATCCACAACCTCCTCTAATTCTTGTACTTCCAGAGAAGCAAGGCCACGACACTAGTTCTGTCCATGGGGAAACAAAGGCCCCAAAAAGCAAAGGCACCTGCCGCAGGCCACAAATCCAGGAGCTGGCCTTCCTGGGAAGCCTGTCCCCGACCTGCACCGGCAGCACCAGGCCAACCCGGCCCGTGGGATGGGGTCCCCAGCCTGTGGCCTCTGCTTCCCCAACCTCTGCCTGCAAGGGAAACATGAGGAATTGGATTAAAATCTCCACTCCACCCTACCCTTAATTCTACCATGTCTATAAAACCTCTGGAAAAAAGGACAAGAGCTGAGGGAGCACTTGTGTGGGGAGGGAAGGTGGAGTCAGGGACACTGGGACAGAGCAGGGGCAGCACCTGTTAGGAAGGGAGCGGTTCTCCAGCCTCGCTGGGCTGCACATTGGAAGCACCCAGAAAGATAGTAAAAACAAGGGGTGCCTGCGTGGCTCCACGAGTTAAGTATCTGACCTTAGTTTCAGCTCAGGTCATGATCTCACAGTTTCGAGAGTTTGAGCCCTGCATCAGGCTTTGTGCTGGCAGTGTGGAGCCTGCTTGGGATTCTCGCTCTCCTTCTCTCTCTGCCCCTCCCCTGCACGCAGGCTCTTAAAAATAAACTTTAAAAACAATTTTTCTTAAAAGCATGCATACACATCCATCCCCCTCCTCCTGCTCAGACTGCATCCCAGAGCACCTAAGCCACCATCTCCAGGGTTGGGACCCTGGCATCAACGTGTCCACGAAGCTCAGCCAATGTGCCTACGCAGCAGACGCTGGGCAAGAGACCCCAAGCTGCAGAGTACTCAGCACATCACTCAACACAGTACTCAGCAGCTCCCACCGAGAGGCCAGCCACTGCCCAGAGACCTTGGCAGACTACCTCAATCGAGCCCCCAACAACCCCCAAAACTACAAGTTGTCACTGTTCCCATTTTTCAAAGGAGCCAGCAAAGGCTCAGAGAGGTTAAATAACCCGCTCAGGGTCACACAGCTGGGAA
>PJEM01002068.1:0-27872 GCA_004023845.1 Helogale parvula | reverse complement strand
AGGGGACACAGCACCCCCAGAAGCGCTTAAGGGTGTCAGTGTGACTGGCCAGCAAGCCAGAAGGGAAGACCGACAGAGACAGGCCAGGGCCCCAGGTTCTAGCCCTTCTCCTGCACACAATTTCTTAAAATATTTATTTATTTATTGAGAGAAAGAGTGTGAGCAGGGGAGAGGCAGAGAGGGAGAAGGAGACACAGAATCTGAAGCAGGCTCCAGGCTCTGAGCTGTCAGCACAGGGCCTGCCACAGGGTTCAAATTCATGAATCACAAAATCATAACCTGAGCCAGTCAGCCGCTCAACCAACTGAGCCACCCAGGGACCCCAGTACATGCGGCACTTTTGTCTCCACTGCTGACCTTGGAGTGAAGGTCAGGGCTCAGCTGTAGAAAAGGAACCAAGGAGCCCCGGTTTCATGGGGCTAACGGGGTCACCCCCCATCTTACAGGTGGAAAAGACACGAAGTTAAGGATCTCTTCCAGTGACAGCAGCTGGCAGGATACATGCCTCCTCACAAGGACACTGGGTCAGGCGCTGCATGAACGGTCTCATTAAGCTCTCCAAGCAGGCTCCTGAAGCAGGTTCTACAAGTGAGCCACTCTATCAGCCAGTCAACAGGCACAGATCAGACCCCAGGCCACTTGACATTGAGACAGACCGGCACGACGACCACGAGATGCCTCCCATCTCCCCAACCCCACACCCCTACGGTGGATCTCACAGAGTCCAGGGCTCCACACCCGCTGTATTTTACAACCCCCCACAGGCACCCCAACAAGAGGTCAACACTGCTGGTTTTCATGGGAGACAAAGCAGGGTGTAGGCAGAGTCCTGGGCCAGAGGTCACAACACGCCTTCCCCAGCTCATGACTCCTCCACTAACAGAGCCTCGGCTGGGAGACCCCGAGACTACCTGACCCTGGGGTCCTGGGGCCGCAGGAGGCAGAAGAGGAGCATCCCCTTGACTGAAGCAGGCTCCTGTCACCTGCAAACAAACAGTCCTACACCAGCACTGCGCCCTGGAACCTATGAGGAGGGGGCACGGGACCCAAGGGTCCCCAGAGCCGGGAGGCACGTGGGATGACCGGCTACCAGCAAAGACAGGAGATGGGCCGAGTAACAAACACGGATGCCGGGCCCTCAGCCAGCACGGCCACTCAATGGCAAGGTGCTTCAGGCATTTCCCAGCCCCCTGGGGTCTGAGACGCCCCACCTGTAGAGTGAGCTGGTTACAGACTCTGGTCTTCTGGAACCCTCATAGCTCTGCAGTGCTGGGCTCTTCGGGAACAGCCAAAGGGCTGGCTGGCTTCTGCCTCCCGCAGGCAAACACAGACCACCAGGCAGCTCCTCATCTGCTCTACCCACCGCCTGTGTTCAGCTGGCCCGCCAACTGTGAGCAGGGTAAACAGGGCGGCCACAGCCCCGAGGGCTACAACACCAACATCGGCTGCAACTGGCCTCACGCTCCCTGCCAAGTGGTGGGGTTAACTGACGGCAGGCAAGATTAATTGCATGTGAAATACCCATAAATAATTAAGACATCAGCCGCACAGCTTCCTTCCGCCCTCAGGCTGTGATCCTCTGTATGGCCAATCCTCAGACAGAGCCACACACATCATCGGCAATTAATTAGAAGCCCACAGCTACTGAGAGGACACAGGCCAACCTCACACCAGACCGTGGGCAGCCGTCCACCGTCCTGCTCCACGTCGGACACCTCGAGGTCCAGCACCCAGCACGCCCGCTCCAGGTGGCCAGGAAGGACCCGGCTCCACTACAGATTTCCTGTGCCGCCACGGGCATGCCACCTGTCTGGAGTCTCAGTTTCCTCGGCTCTGTAATGGGCATGATAGCACCAACCGTCCACCTCCAAAGTCAGAGATGGGCTCATGGGAGCGAGCACAGGAGGCGCTCTGAGAATGAAAGATGGGATGCTGAGGTCTGGCTAGGTAGTCACCCCACAAGCCGCCTCCTCGGTCATGGACTTTGGGGGAAGGAAGCAGAACAACGCTCCCAAGGCTTAAAATTAAGGCGAAGGAGGCCTGAAAAGGTGGAAGGACAAGAGACACTCCGAAGACAAAAGGCCAACAAACAGTAGCAATCCTTGAGCCCTCCTGACACCAAGGGCACTGCAGGGTCCTCGAGTGGCAGGTTTTTCCGTTGGCTGTGTGCCAGGCAGCAGCCCTCTCAGAGCACCGGGGATTCAGCTGGAGGGCTGATCTCGAACATCAGGCAGAGCATGGGAAAAGACGGGAGTTCCAGGTCAAGCTGCCCCCGGGGCAGGTAGTGGAGACTCCCGAGCGAGGAGCTGGACGGAGAGAACCAGCCGGATTGGAGCAAGAAAGCAACTGGACACTGAAATTAATGAGGGACTTGGATTCAATGCCATCACGTCTATTTCAGCTTTAAAACCTGGCTCACACACCTTCCTGGAGGAGGCCTTCGGACTCTGAGATGAAGCCAAATCTCCACCTTGCGGCAGCAGGTGGACCTCAGCCCTAACTTCAACCACCTCCTTCCCTCGAGGGAGATCTGTAGAGCAGACACAAACGAGCCTATGCTCTCTGAATGCCCAGGCTGGCACAGTGCCTGACAGTTTTCCTTGTAGCTGGAGGAGACCACGTGGGTCAGTTCTGGTCACCAAGATAGAAAACAAGTCTACCAGACAGACTGTGAGGGCTTCCAGCCTGGAAAGGGGTCTGGCAACCCCAATAGCACCAGCCAAAGGGCAAACAGGAGGATGAGAAGTTTGGGGCAATCTCGGGACCTTGGGTGTTTTAAATAACGCTGCAATCAACACTGGGGTGCTTACATCTTTTCCAATTAGGGTTTTTATTTTCTCTACGTCAACACCCAGTAGTGGGATTAGCAGAGCACGTAGTATTTCTTTTTTTTTTTTTTTAGGTTTTAGAGAGTCCTCCGTGCTGTTCTCCACAGGGGCTGCATCAATTTACAGGTGGAACGTAAGAAACAAAATCAAAGGGACAGAAACAGACTCTCAAATAGAGCTGGTGGTCACCAGAAGGAAGGAGGGTAAACAGATGAAGGGGATTAAGAGTCCGATTATCTTGATGAGCACTGAGAAACGGGAGTTGATTCATATTCTATACCTGAAACTAATATTGCGCTGTTAATTACACTTCAATAAAAATAACAAAGAGGGGCTCCTGGGTGGCTCAGTTATGCGTCCGACTTCAGCTCAGGTGACAATTTCACGGTTCGTGAGTTCAAGCCCAGCGTCGGGCTCTGTGCTGACAGTGGGGTGCCTATTTGAGATCCTCTGTCTCCCTCTCTCTGCCCCTCCCCCCACTCCCGCTCACTCTCAAAAATAAACATTTTTTAAGTAAAAAGTAAAGTGGGGCAGAAGACACTTGAGCCCTTAGTAGCTCTGAGCAGCTGAAGCAGGCAATGACCACCATGAAGGGGGCCCTCAACTGCTGGCACCAGACAGCACCCTCCCTGCCGCCTCACCTCCACCCAGCACCCCCTCAGGCCCCCCTGGAACTCAGCAAGGACCTGGGCCTTCGTGGCCGCTGAAGCCATCTCGGGGATCAGCCCCGCCCCGAACCCAAATCCCGGTCAGAACGGAGTGGTTCTCTCCCGGCCTTCGAGCAAGAGGAAATCCTTGGTAGAACGTGACCATCTCTCCCACGTCGTAGGTTCTCAGCAGTTACCGATTTCCCTGGGAGGCAAGGCAGCCAAGAACGAACACACACACACACACCACTCCTGCTTGATGGTCAGAGGACCTTAAGTCGGTTACCAGCGGTTCTACCTGGGGCAGGATTCAACCCCTCTGAACCCATTTCCTCACCCGTAAAATAGCAAGGACAGCACTCCCCTTTCTCCAACAGTTATGGGGACTGAAAGAGATTACTGGAAAACACCAGGTGGCAGGAGAAGCTGGAAGGCCCTTCCCCTCCCACCTCTACCCCTGCCTCCTCCGGCCGTCCCCACCCCCACCCTGGGGCAGAATCCCCCACATCAAATCCTCGGAAGGACGGAAGCCAGGACAGAAGCCAGAGGAGACCGGTACAGCCCTTGCCCCTTCCCCAGAGCAGAGAGGAGGAACGGGAAAGTACCGCACAGAGTAAACAAGCGGAGGACCCTTCCTGACCGAAACAGCCCCCCAGACTCAACAGGGGACCACGTCCCCAAGACAAAAGGCAGCGCCAGAAAATGCTCCCCCCCCCCCCCCCGTCACACTAAATGCCCATTTCCAACACCGGAGAGGAGGGCCTTCTACTCTCAGGTGGTGCAGAGGCCAGCAAGGAGATAGCGTGAAAACTGCACCACCATCACCTGTTTCCTCTGGGGGCAGCATGACCCCCTGCATGGGACCCCGAGGTTTGCGTGTTCTCTATGCGACAGTGACAAACGTGGAGCCCCATCCATCACTCACAGGAACTCCTGCAGGGAGAGGCCACACCACCAAAGCCCCCCTCCCCCGCAGAGGGGCGAGGGCACCTCAGAGAGGCTGACGGAGCACCCAGGCCACAAGCGGGAAGCCTGGCGTCCTCCCAGCTTAAGAACACGCAAGGAAGGGCCCACGTGCTGCGAACGGCCCACGCCCACTGGCCCCACCTGCGCAGCGCCCTGGGGCGGGGGAGGCGGCCCCTATGCACCACACCTGGACCCACCTGGACCCTGCGCCCTGCCCAAGGTCGCAGGGTGAGCACCACACAGAACTGAGCTGCACCCTGAGCCCCAATCCAGCCTTCTCCCAAGCACTGGCCAAGGGTTCCAAAAACCACGGAGGGGAGAGGAGCCGGGCACAAGAAGCCACTGTGCTCACGGCCTCCCGAGGGCCACCTGGCCTCCACTCCCTGGCCCTGCCCCTCCTCTGAGGACAAGCTCTCACCCACCTGCTCCAAAAAGGGCAGCTCCTTGGGGCCCGGGCAGCTCCAACTCTCTTGCTGCTGCCCCCCACCCTTGAGCAGCCCACGACACCACCCACCTGGTCTAACATCAGCCCCTCCCGGACAATCCATTCATTCATTCATTCATTCATTCATTCATTCACCAGTCGTTCCCAAGTCCCTGCTACGTGCCACCCATAGCACGAGCGGGGGGTGGGGGGGGTGCCCTCAGAGCTGCAGACCTGAGGGGGAGACAGACACTACACAGGCACGAAGAAAACCACAAACAGAAAGGCTGGGAAAGAAAAGATCAGGAAGAAGAATATTCTGTGAGGCGGCCGGCAGGTGAGCCTGAGGGAAACAAGGTAATGACTGAAAGGTGGGTGGGGGTGGGGGGCATCCAGGCAGAAGGAGAGGCCGGATGCAAGGCCTCCAGGCAAGAATGAGCTCCCCACAGCTGAGGAGCTGCCTGAAGGTCAGTGTGGGGAGAATGACAGGCGCGGGTATGGGAGCATAGGGCAGGGTGTATAGGGCGTGGCAGGAATGTGGATTCTGCCCCAAGCGCAGAAAAAGCCACTGAAGGGCTCTGAGAGGGAAGTGAGCCAGGGCAGGAGGGTGCAGATGTGCCCATCTGCCCAGAGAAGCACCATCTCATAAAGAGGACGAGTGTGCGGTGCTCTTTCTAGGAGTCCCCGGGCCACCTCACACTAGTCGTCTGCTTCCTAGGCCTGTCTTAAAGGGGCTGGAGCCACAGACCTTAGAGAGGAGGCTGATGGGACAGCCTGACAACAGAGCGTGGACTCTAGACACCAGGGCCTGTGAGGGGACTGGTGGGCAGCCCCAGGCCACATGGTCAGGTGCAGCCCAGTCATCTTCTCTTATGGAAGCCTCCCTGTGGCTTGGCATGGCATCTCCCTTGAAGAGGGCATCAGCGCTGGCATCCCAGCCCCAAGGGCCAGGTGCATTCTCCTCGGCCTCAGCCTGACCCATTCCTCATTTCTATCAGTGCTGCTCAAAGAGTGTCAGGCAAGGTTGGTACACATCAAGGCTTCCTGCCACCAAGACGGCGGCTTGCCTCCTGCACATGCTCCAAGAAGATCCTGGCCTTCCAATGCCAAGCCCGCCTACCGCGCTGCCTACACTGTTGTGATCGTCCTCCTTGGTTAAGCAGATAACTACTGATACATCAACAGGACAATCTCTATGGTTTACCCCAACATTTCCCTTTTTTCTGTCTTTTTCTAGCAATTTCTAACACAGTTCTACATCTCATTCCAGGGATATTGATCAATCTTTGGCCTTAAAAAGCATCCATGGCACAAGTGTCCATAAGTTCTCGGTACCAAATGCTGTCCCCGCAAACAAGCTGTCTCATCTGCCCGGACTGCGACTGCTCACCGGTGAGACAGGCACAAGAACACACTCCGGCTGAGTCCAGGTGAGGATGTGTGAGGGCGACGGCCAAGGCCAAGCAGAGGCCGGGCACTCGGTGAGCAGTCAGCACATGGACACCTGCTGACGGCCTTGGTTCTGCCGTGCTCACTCAACCCACAATGACTACTCACTCCCAAGGTGCCAGACGCGGAGCAAGGTGTCGGAGACATGCAGGCGAAGGAGAGAAGAGAAGCGATCCGTGGGCCGGCCCCTGCCCTCCGAGAGCTCCCAGACTCGGCCCGGAGGGGGACAAGCAACAACCGTGAAGTGTGGGGCGTGAGGCAGACAAGCAGAGAGAGGAGATACTACCAAGTGGGGGCGGGGGGGCAATAAATGCTTCCTTAGAGGAAAATGCTTGCACAAAAGCTTGAAGGGTGAGTAGCTGGCCCCCCAAAACTGGATAAGGCCCCCTCTAAGAGAGAAAAACGTTTGTTAGGAATCAGACCTGCACCTGCACGGGGCCCAGGCAGGAAGCACGTGTGAGCAGGGCCGGCAGGTGGGACAAGGGGGGACAGAACGGGCAGCCACCACGCAGCTGACTGCTATGCAAAAAGGCCCCGCAGTCACCAGATGTTCTGATTTTTCCACTGAAGTTAAATGGTTTGATTTATCGGGCTACATCTTTTTAACACGAAAAGTTCCCAGCAGTTAAATGTTTGCAACAAATTAAAAAAATCGTTTCAACACTGTGCAGCCCCAGTGAAACCCCTGTGTGGACCGCCCGTTTAGAGCCGATGGGCAGAAGCAGGTGCAGAAGGTGAAGGAACTGCACCAAAAACAAGCAAGCTGGCAGCTGTTTACATTTCAAGAAGGGGGGGGGGGGTTAGTGGTGTGAAGCTGAAATGTGGGCAGGGGCCCGCGGCTCGTGCAGCATCCTGGACCTGAACCCCGGGGGCCGGGCGGCCTCTGAAGGGAAGCACTGCCGGGTGGTGGCTACACAGATCCCCCCGGGCGGGAACCCTCTCCCTCCTACACACACGCCGGCTCCTATGAAAGCAGTGACACAGACAAGGTCTGGAGCAGCATCAGTCCCCTGGGGGTGACAACATACTCCGGTTCCGCACAACGTTCCCGCTGGGGAGGAACTGGGAGGGGGGAACATGGACACGATCTGCTGTTCTTTACAACTTGCTGGGAGGTTTCAATTCTTTCAGAACAAAAGGTTTTTTTAATGCCAAAAAAAAAAAAAAGTTCCGTGGTCAGATTCACAATGTGTCAAAAGCTGTCCCAACTCCCATGTTCCTCTTCTGCAGCCGGCCACGGGACCACTGAGGATGAAGACATCCCTCACCTTCTGTCTCACGTAGATAGGGCCATGGGTCAAGGCCAAGGAGAGGCCGGGCGCTTGGTGAGCAGCCAGCACGTGGACACCTGCTGACGGCATTGGTTCTGCTGGGCTCGCTCAGCCAACAATGACTACTCAGCCACGAGGCGCCAGACGCAGAGCTGGGGACACGCGGGCGAATGGGAGAAGAGTGAGGGGAGTGGGCCCGAGGGGCCGTGCCTCCTCTCTGGCAAAAGCGTCAGCGCGATGGGCACGTGGGCAAGGGCAACATGTGAGAAAGGATGGCGCAGCGCATGGCGGGGGTGGGGGAGGGGGGGACCAAGTCCCAGGGTGTTGCAGGGGGAGAGGTGAAACTGCATCTTGTTCAAGCCAGCGTCACCGCGGGGCCTTGTGACAGGAGCCAGATGCATTTCTCAACCAAAGCCCCCACCCATCAGCAAGGTGGCTCTTCAGCGGCACCCCGCAGCCCACGCAAGCTCGGGAGGAGCAGTGGAAATCCACAGAAGCCAGACTCCTCGGTCCCTGGTGAAGGCAGTGCAGGTCAAGCTGGGGCCATCGTGCTTCTGGGTCTCTCCGTCCTCCCCCACGTGATTGCGAAGGAGACGTAGGCCCTGGCTCTCTGGAGGAGCCCGACTAGTGAAGACGGATGGAGGAGGGCGGCCTCCAGAAGGCAATCTCTCCTCATCTCCTCCCACACTAGGCAGACAGCACGCCCACCGCGGAGCTCTCTATTAAATATGGGGGGGTCCCTAGGCCCCCGCTTCTCAACTCAATCACCTGAACTTCATATCCACACGTAGAGAACTCGGCAAAACTCCCCTCTCCGGAGTGGTCTCCCCACTTCAGGGACTGTGACGCATCTGTGTGACAGGACCCTACTGGTGAATGAGGGCGGTGGGGAGGAGAGGGGAGAAGGACGGGAATCCCCAGACGGACAGCCCTTGGCACCAGTTTGAGTTTTCCGTGACTCCCATGGTACCTGGAGAAAACTGAATCTGCTCTAAGTTATCCGTCCTCCTCAGAAAAGAGAAAATTCTAATGCAGTCTAAGGGGTCAAACTTCATTAAAGATGGGTTGGTGGATTTTCATTTCCCCCCAAAATGTTCCTTTCAAATGATATTCTTAGAGCCATCCGGCTTTGTAGAATTAACCTTGCCCTTGCCTGTGAACACCTGCCCGACTCTTGTCCCAACACTCCAGGGAGGGAGGCTGACTTTCTAGAAGCTCCCAAAGCAAACCTCAGCCTCCCTCCGGCGTGCTCAGCCAGGGAGCTGGCAAAAAGCAGCACTGATCCGACGCAGGTAAGCCTGAGTTCAGAGCCACCTCCTCCCCCCTGCAGAGTCGGACCACCCAACAGTCCCCGCAGACATCCGGGGGCCACAGACACCGCGTCCCTTTCCAGTTCCTTACCCTCAGCATGCTTTTTCCTTTGGACCTATCTATGGACGGCGGCGAATGCTCAGAATACAATATACAGCAACAAAGACAAGGGCCAGCAGCTAATTTGAACAAAGACGGGCACAGACGCGCGCGTATTTCCAATAGTCGTGAGATCAGTGCGCCCAGTATTTCACGTGCCATAAAGCACGCTTTGGTTACAGCGAGCCACAGCGACGGCCTCAACCCCAAGCTAGTCCTGGAGCGATTCCGGATGAAGCCACGCCACCAGGTACACGCAGGTGGCAAGAACTTTTGGGAAAGAACTGGTCCCAGAAAACTGCATCTGGTTTCCCTCGAAGAGATTCTTCTGGCACCCGAGGGCCCACAAGCATCGAACTATGCCTTGACTTTTCAAACAAGGCACATCGCCGTCAGATGGCCTGAGACCAAGTCACGGCCACAGCTCGAAGAAACGAATTCTGATTTTTTGCTGCCTCATCCTGACTGGAAAAGCCTTAGACGTAGGTTTCCAATTCCAGGAAACTGAAGTGAGTAGAGGTTATTGGTTTTTTTTCCGAGTATAGTTCATCTTTTTATCAGCGAGTTTCAGAAGGGCCCTCATCACAAAGGCCTCTGGGGATAAACAAATAAATTAATGATTACAAGAACTCGATGGAGGGATGATAAATGGAAACAAGAACACGTTCAGAAGACACATTCCTTTTTCATTATTATCAAGGGCAGCGGTGACTAAGGCTGCCAATATAAAATGGTTAAAATTAATTAGGTGGTCGATAACTAGTTGTTGGAGGGAAGAACGCAGTGTGACGGCACATGAAGCCTCGGAAGGCAACTTGAGGCAGGAAGCAGTCTGGGGTGGGGATGGGGGGCCGCCTGGGTTCCTGAGTTCAAGCCCCGTGTCAGCTCCTGAGCTCATGGCCTGCTTGGGAGTCTCCCTCTCTCCTTCTGCCCCTCCCCCACTTACGTGCCCGCACACTCTCAAAATAAATAACCTTAAAAAAAATAAAAAAGGTATATCAGGGCAACTGGATTTGAATGAGGCAAAAAAACAAGAGTAGTTTTGAGAAAGACAACAGAGGAGCTGCTTCCTTCAGCCCAGCAGGGAGCTCAGATCCGGAAACACAATGCCTGCCCTTTCTCGGGGGAAGCTAATTGATCTTTTCTAAGAAGTGCCTGTTCAAGAAACGGGGTCAAAGAAGAGGTCTGAGCTGTAGAAGGAATCACTCAAAGATTAAGAAGCGCGGGAAGGGACAGGACTAGACAGGCACAGAAGAGGGCCGGGGCTGGTAGGGACTTTCCACCCAGGGCAGGAACCGCACTGATCATCTGAATTTCAAAGAGCCTGCAGGTCATCCTCTTTTTTTTTTTTTAATTCTTTTAACATTTATTCTTAACAGACAGAGAGGGAAAGAGTGTGAGCAGGGGAGGGGCAGAGAGAGAGGGAGACACAGAATCGGAAGCAGGCTCCAGGCTCCGAGCTGTCAGCACAGAGCCCGATGTGCAGCTGGAACTCATGCACTGTGAGGTCATGACCTGAGCCAGAGTCAGACACTTAAGTGACTGAGACTCCAAGGCGCCTTGAGGTCATCCTCTTAAGCAGAGAGCCCGAGAGCCGCCTCCAGTGGCTGGCTCTGCTGCCTCGACCCCAACCCTCACCTACCTACTGTTCTCCTTGGCCCCCACAGTCCGCCCATCATCACCTCTCAGCCGGCAGCCAGAGTGGTCCTCCTAAACACAAGCCTGTGTTTCCCCCCCCTCCTCCACCCCACCCCTGCTCCAGAGTCCCCAGTGGTGTCCCAGCCCACGCAGACAGCTAAACCCATGCCCACCCATTCTGCCCTCCTCTCCCACTGCCCCCGGCTGCATCTACCTACTCCCTACTCAGCACCCTCCCACCCCAGGGCCTTTGCACTGGCTATCCTTCTGCTAGAAACAATCTCCCTCCAATATACTCATGGCTCCCTTCCTCACTGCATCAGGCCTCAACACAAAAGGCCCCTCAGGGACGCCTGAGTGGCTCAGTCAGTTGAACATACGACTTTGGCTCAGGTCATGATCTCACATTCTGTGGGTTCGAGCCCCGTGTCAGGCTCTGTGTGGACAGCTCAGAGTGTGGAGCCTGCTTTGGATTCTGTGTTTCCTCTTACCCCTCCTCTGCTCATGCTCTGTCTCTCTCTGTCTCTCAAAAATGAATAAATATTTTTTTAAATGTCTTTTTAAAAAAAAAAGGCCCCCATCAGAAGGGCCTTCACAGACAGCAGGCCACAGCAGCCCCTCTAGGCAGTCTCTGTCTGTGCTCGAGTTCCGCCTCACTGTGCTTCCGAGGACAGAGCACCCCCTGATGTATTTATTTACGTTTGTCAAGGTCTCTGAAATTCTCCAGTAAAACGAAAGCTCCGTGTGTCCAGCCATCACCCTGGAGCAGTGGTTTTCACTGGGGGTGGGGGGTGCCCACCACACAGAACACTGGCCGAATCTGGAGACACCTCTGACTGTCACAACTGGGGTGGAGGCTGCCCCACAGCACAGAACGGCCCGAGCAGTGCCGACGCGGAGAGACCCGGCCCCACGGCGGGTTCTCAGTGCTTGTTGAATGGATGCCTGAGTGACTGACTAACGGCCAGAGGCAGCAGGGCCCAGGCTGGGGTACCAGGGCCACAAGGTGCCAGGTGCTCCGGACACACACTCAGCACCTGTGCGAGGGCAGGAGAGCCCCTTCATCACTGAGACTCAGCCTGTGCTCGTCAGTGAGACGGGGATGATCCACATCTGCCCCTGGGAGCTGCAGGGAAGAGCAGGTGAGGGGGATGAATGGATCACACTGAGAGCGGCCCGGCCCAGAGATCACAGTGAGCGCACACGTGCTCACACACACACACACACACACACACACGTCCACGCGGAGTCTCCGCAGCCCAGCCTCCACCGCCCCTAACGCACTCCCAAGGAACCAGTTTGTGTCTGGGATCCTCTGCTCCGAGCCCCAGTCAGAACCAGCCGGGTGCGAGGGCCCGAGGTCACAGAGGGGTGGACCGAAGAGCAGGGCGCGCCACCTCCGGAGGCACAGGCACACCTGGGCATCCTGCTCCATCCCCCACAAAAGCCCAGCCGGTGCGCGCTCCCTGCATCAGATGTGCGCCAGGCACAGGTGCGGGTCTCCCTAATGGCGGTGGATGTCTGAGAACCAGAGGGCAGCGGCGGCAGAGCGGGCGCCCTCCTCAAAGCCAGCAGGACGCCACCTGCAGCGGGACCTAGACCAGCAGGATTCTGTGGAAGGAGCCCAGGCAAGGGAGGCTCCGGAGAGGGGGCAGCGCTCCTGCTCCCTGCGGCCACCTGCTTTCCCATAAGCTCTGACTTCGTGGTGAAAAACATCAGAAAACTCAGGGAGAATGTGTATGTGAGGGTGGGGGTGGGGCGCGGGGGGGGGGTTAAAACCCTCTGGCAACTCAACTACACCTCCCAAGAACACCCAGGGCGCATGCTCCGGCCGCAGGGGGCACTAGGTCAAGGTCACCAGATACTGATCACCACCTGTCACCTGAGCCCCAGGAGGTACCCACCCTCCCCTCTAGATACATAGGTGTGCCCACTCAGCGGCTCCCTTCCATCTCCGTGCTTCAGGGGGAGGGGGAGGTGTGCCTTTCGGGAAGGATCCGGAGAAAGGGCGGCAGAACAACCCCAAGCCCAGCTACCAGTGAAAGGGGCCCAGGATCTCATGCTCAGCCGGTCACCCAGGACACCCAGGCATTTGACATGCTCCAGTTTATCAGACCTTGCCACCAAATCCGGGAGGGAGAGCTCAGGGATCCCATTTTGCGGAAGAGAAGACAGAACCTCAGGAATGTCACCCACCCCCAAGCACAGACCTAAAAACAGCCTGAAATGTAAGTCTCTTCTCAAGTGAGGGGCTCCGTGTGGGAGAGGCGCCACCAAGCCTGCCTCGTCCACCTCCATGGGGGACAGGTGCCCCACCCTGCCACCGCGATCCGTCTGCCCCTCACTCACGCCCCCCGCCCCGGGGAACGGTGACTTGTCCCCCCAGGATGGGGGGGGGAGGGGAGGGGCGGGGCCTCCACAGCCCAAGCCCTTATGGGGTTCCCTCACCTGCAGCAGGAGTCCCACAGAGTGGTGACACCCAGGCTTTTCTTTCCAGGAAGCAACTTTGTTCCTGCCGGCACTGCTCAGCTGGGTTCGGACCCGAAGAACCAAGCCCCACACGCCACGCGGCGTCGTGTCTTATGTATTTTTTACTTCGTTGCCTCCCGTATATGGTAACACACAGACGGGCTGTCTGATGCACCGCTCTCATGTTACAAGGTCGTGAGTGAGGCGTGCTGTCACACACGCATATAACCAGGGTGCCTGGAGGTCTTTTTTTCTTTCTCTTTTTTCCTTTTCCTAGGGAGGGGACCGTACCACACACTGGCTGCTCGGCTCCCATGGGGGACACCCAGGACCGGCCCCGGTGGGGTCTCCAGCCTGACTAGCGAGGCCGGGGTTGACACTTGTGCACGTCTGCCTGCCCCCAGCTTTACAGCCAGTTCCGGGCAGCTTCACTGATGACAAGGCTACCGTTGTGATGAGCATCTCCCTGTGTCTACAAGACATGACACCTGAGCCGAGTCTTAAAAACGAACCCGCGCTCAGCAGGCCACAAGGCGGGGGGCGGGGGGATGCTCCCCCCAGAAGGACCGGCAGGGGCGGTGTCCTGAGCGCCGTGGCATGCAGACTCCTGAGGCAGCAACCTGACCCTGTCGGGGGGCGAGGGCCAAAGGCTGGTGCCAGCCCTGCCCGTCCTGTCGGGCAGCTGCTCTCTTCCACACGCTCAGCTGCACACAGGTTGGATTCGGGGGCTGGGGGAGCTGGGGTGAGGGGGAAGGGCAAACGCTTTACTGTGCCCCCGTTAGTAGCTGCGGAGTTTCTTCCACGCAAACGGATTTACATACAAGACACAAACTTTAACCATCATCTGTGGGCACCTGGGTGGCTCAGTAGGTTAAGCGGCCGACTCTTGATTTCAGCTCATGGCATGATCTCCCGGCTCCTGAGTTCAAGCCCCACATTGGGCTTCACACTGACCATGTAAAGCCTGCTTGGAATTCTCTCTCTCCCCGCCCTCTCGCTCTCTGCCCCTCCCCTGCTTGTGCATGTTCGCTCTCACTCTCTCCCTCCCTCTCAAAACAAATAAATAAAACTTAAAAAAAAAAAAAAAACGGCTGCGTTTAAAGTTAGTATTTATGATCGGATCCCAGAGAGGAGAGGAAGACGCGGAGGGAAAGGGAGAACTGAGCCAGAGCCCCTGGCAGCCCTGCCGGCACCTGTCAGGCCCTCTCACGGGGGCGCCCCCTGGTGGCGCCTGGGGCGTCCTGCAGCCTCACTGCTGGGGCGGGGCGGGGTGGCGCCCACTTCCGCGGGACGCCCAGCCCAGCAGGCTACCTGCACCCCGGGGTCAAACCCGGTACCTGCCCCCAGGACGCAACCACACACTGAGCTGTCCCTCTGGTGGCACGTTTCCAACAGCGCTGACATTTCAAACAAGTCTGACTGGTGCCTCATGCCCTGAGCAGGAAGCCTGCTCTGGATCGGCTCAGAATGGCAACAGTTATGTTACATAAGCGGCTGCCAGGCCCAGCCGCCAGCCGCCTGGAGAGCTCAAGACCACAAACTACTCCTGGCTGAGGGGCCAATGCATGCTCACCATGAACACCCCTGTCCCTGAACAAATCAGGAGTGTGCACTGCTGGGGGGACGGCAGAAGCACAGCAGATCTGAGACTAGGAGGGTGAAATCCCAAAAGAGGGTAAATCATGTTGGGCTCAGAAGAACCACGAGCACAGACAAGGCCCTGAGACCGGGGACATGACGGCAGCTCGCAGCGTCGCGGGTACGACGGTCAAGGGAGAGCTTCACGGGGCAGTGAAGCAAGGGGTCACCCTGGAAGAGGGACTCCTGGAAATGCCCCGGGGGACAGGCCGGCCACAGCCAAGTCACTTGCCCTCTCTGTAAAATGGGGCAACAGCGGCCTGCCCTCATGCGGTTGCTGCAAAGGGTGGGCACACGTGACCGGAAGACCGAGGGCCTGGCGGCAGGAAGAGCCCCTCCAGACCCCGGGGGGTGAGGGCTCGGTGGACTCCTCCTCCGGGAGCCTCTGCACATGGCCGCCCTCTCCCTGGAGTGCCCTCGACCCCCTGCATGCACCCCTGAGCCCCCTCCCTCTTGCCGCGCTCAGCAGCCCCCCCCTGCCCCCCGACCCCAAGGCAGCAGCAGGGAGACAGCCCTGCAGTAAGCTCCAGGCGGTCCCCTACATGGGGGATCGAGACTCTGATTAGGACGCCCCGCTCCAGCAGGGGGCGTGGGACCCCTTCAAGGTGGGGGTGAGGGACGGTCACTGTGCCAGTCACCAGGTACCCAGCGGCAACAAAGAATCCATCACCCCGCATGGCCCAACTGCCTTTCCCCCATGCAACCTTCTTCCTTTATTTCTGCGTTTTCGCACCTGGCTCCTTCCAAGAGATTCTGAGCCTCTTGTGGGCAGCGCGCAGGTCACAAGAACTCACAGATGCTGAGTGCACTGGCATACGCACTTTAGATTAGCTTACTGGGTCCTCACCATGATGGAGGATGCTGCATTTTAATGACAGGGAAACTGAGGCGCGGAGCTTCTGGGTGGCAGAGGTGAACCTCCTTCACCTTTGACTCCTCAGCACTGAGAGCAGTGCCCAGCACGGGAGAGATGCTCAGTAAATGTTTGCGGACTACGAAGACACATCAGTAAAGAAGTGAAGCGTGTCTAAATTCCATCTGGAACATTCTAAGTACCGAGACAATGACTGAAGATCTAGTAGATCACATTCAGTGGGAAGTCTCCGCTTTAAAGAAACTTGCCCAACTTGTGTTGGCTTTGCCAACTAGATTCGCTCCTGCTGCTTAAGGGAGGGGGCCAGGGGCTCAGGGCGCAACCGGACGATGGCCTGTTGGGCCGCCCTCCCCGCCTGAAACCGATTCCTCAGACGCTCAGCCAAGCCCCGGCCAGCTGCCGGCCTCCTGCCTCCTCCGAGTCATTACGACTGTGCTCTCCAGGCTGCACAATGTTTGGAGCCTTGTTGCCAGGCGCTGAGCCAGACCTCCTCACTAGCACCCAGAACCCCTTCCTGGAAGAGCTGGGACAGAAAAGGACCCGCTCAACAAGGCCTCGTGACAACCAAGGATGTGCCCCTCACCCTCATCCCTGGCTCCACATCAAAAGCGAGGAGACTTCAAAAGGAAACAATTGAGTGGATTATCTGAGCTTCCCTCTCTCTACCACCTGTCACTCCCCACCACCCCCCACAAAAAAAAGGAAAAAGAAGGCAACAGTGATTATTCCAATGCCAAGTGGCACTCCACGGATAATTAATTATCCCTCGTGAAAAGCGCTGACAAAGGGGAACTATTTTCTAATTAGCAGTATGATTCCTTTTCAAAACCGGACCAGACACCTGTTCACCAACTCAGAAAGCCGCGGGCCACATACAACCGTAGCTACACTAACAGCAAATACGACGTTCTGCGCATGCCTGACGTCTTTCGGGGAGGAAAGACCGCTGCTCCCACCGCCATCGCCACCCCACCTCACAGTTAAAACAGGGCAGCAGCGCCGGGCATCCAAACTTGAGACCGCCACAACCACAGCTGCGGAAGGGAATCTGCCAGGCAAGGCAGAGGAAGGGCCAGAGCGCCCCCTGGTGGCCGTGGGGCTGCCCGTCCTGCAAGCAGGAACCCAGGCTGAGCCCGTGGCTTGCGACTTCCAGCTCCCAATGATCATGTATTCAAACAAAGAAATTAATCCGGGAGTAGAAACTCATTTTTACCGGGGAAGGGAAGGAATGTAAGGCGCACATGAATACCAATAAGTACCAACTGAAGGAATTTTCAGTAAGTTGGGCCCCCAGGAGCTGCATGTTCTGCATGTCAATGTCTACCGCTGTCGGGTCTAGCTATCGTTTATTCCAGCGCGTTCTGCAGGTGTTTATTCTTAGGCATCTACGCTCCCCGCCCCAAATCATCTTCACTGCAGTGACAGAACTCAAAGGCTCCCAAGGTCACACGCAAGAACAAACGGTCTCTGGGAACGATCACTTCGTTTGGGCTCCTGGGGAGCCCGTTTTTCTCCTAAGTTTCATTCCCTGGGTCGTGCAGGAGGCAAGTGGTTAAAAAAAGGAAAAGGTCTAAAACAAATCACGGATCCTGGAAAAGAGCCTCCTCTCCTGCCATGGGGTTTTGGGCCCTCAGCACCGCTGCCGCCCGGGGCAGGACCGTTCTCTGGGGCAGCGCCGCCCTGTGCACAGAAGGCCAGTGGCATCCCGGCCCGCACACACTCGAGGCCAGCAGCACCCCGACCCCAGTGCGATGCCCAGAAAGGTCTCCAGACGTTGCCCAATGTCCTCTGGGGACGAAAGCGCCCCAGTTGACCACCGTCTTGGCAATCACTTCCTTTCTCACGCCCCCAGCCTCTCAGAGCACGTGCGTTCATTTCCTCTTAACTAGGAGGGAAGATTCAGGAGTAAAAGGCACATAAAGGGAGCTTTAGGGGACTGCGGAGGATGATTTCAGTCAGACGGGAAATCAGGCCTCTCCCTCCGCAGCTCAGCAAGGAGGCGCAGACCTGCCTTCAGGACGATTAGCCAGGAATGTACCCTTCGAGATGTCAGTAATCACAGCAGCTACCGGATATGGAACACTTGATATCCTAGGCGCTCTCTCGAGTAGATTTTCTGATTTTTCCTACCAAGGCATAATTTACATAAAGTATCTTCAGTATTTTTCATGTTTGTATCAATTTAATCCCCACAACCCCGTTCGATGAGTGCTTCAAATTAGCCCCATGTTACAGATGCAACTACTGAGGCACAGACAGGCTAGGTAACTTGCCCACGTTCCCACTGCTATTCTGTGCAGGGATGTAGGTGAGGACGCAGAGAGCCCAGCCCGCAGGAGCATCAGCGCAGAAGCGCGGCGGCAAGGTGACGCCCCACACCCGCTAGGGCTGCTGCACAGACCGTGCACAATCACCACAAACTGAGCACCCGCGTGTTGCTTACTTTCTTCCAAGGTCCGGAGCCCTTTGAAGGAGAATAATGAAAGCAAAGGAATTCTCCCCAGGAAAAATCCGCATACGAACACAAACCCACAAATACAATTTTGCACACAGTGGCAAGGGCTTCCGCAGCCTGTGAATCTATCCACGGGCTTCTAGAAACACCAGACATCATACAGTCCAGGCTCCATGCTGGACATTTCATACAGCTCGTCCAGAATCCTGTAAGCAGGTGGCATTTCACTTCGTTTCGGCGATTGGGAAACTGAATTCAGAGAAGGTAAGGCAATTGCCCAAGGTCACACAGCTCTTCAACTCTTCAACAGCAGCACTGTGGTTGATGTGACCCCAGTGTTCTTTCCACCTCAAAAGGCTGCCTGCTCAACTCAATTCATCTGCGACCACCCAGGCCAGAACACCATAAAAATAAAGGATGCGTAAAGTACAGAGTAGATTTATATGTCTAATCTTCCGGCAGCACTGCTGATAGAAACTTGGCAGTGACCATGTAAAAGGGGCCACTGGCCACTTGGAATTGAAACCTGAAGGTGACATTTGCCTCTCACAAAGGTTAATTCACCTCGTACCAACTCTGGAAGGCAGTGTCTTTCCAAGCAGTCTGCAGACATCCCGGCACTCACGCAAATACCTCCGTGCCTCTTTCCAAACAGCCATGCCTCCTATATGGGCCAACACCCAGCCTCCAGTGGAAAAGGCTACGGGCCAGATGTCACCGTCAGGGTGTCTGTGCTTACTAGTGCCCCTAGCCAAAGGTCGTGCAAAGTCAGCTCGACAGTCAGCACGTTTGCAAAGGAGACGGTCAGCACAGGGACAATGACACCACCTGTCTCTGACCGCAGGGCAATAAGCCCGAGCAGATGAGACACTAGAAACATCCAGACTTCGACAACTTGGCTTTCATGGCTGCAAAGAAGACCACAGGGATCACGGGTCCCTTCCCAGGACAGATGGTGAGAAGCACAAGGAATCCTTGCGTGCAGTCTCCTCTGCATTAAAGCTGGGGAAACCAAGGCACAGAGAGATCGAGGGACCCACCACTATCAGAGCCAGTATCAGAACCAAGGTTTCCTGATTCTCAAGGCCGGGCTCCCTCTACTACCCCCAGCGGCCTCCTCCCCGATGGGGGCGGGGGTATCACTCCCCCCTCCCCCGTGTGTAACTCACAGTCCCAGGCTCGTGCTGCAAGACCAAGTGAGACACGCAGGGGTGACGGGGGAACTGGCTCTCAGGTCAGTCCTGCAGAACCCTCCCGAAAGTTTCCAGGCTGGTTAGAACGCGAATAAACACCAGTCCATCCCTTCATCGGCTCCACTAAGGTCCCCTGAGCCACGTCAGGCAGGATTTGAGGCACTGGGGTGCGGGCTGTGAGTGAGCAAGCAAAGCGCCCGCCTTGGAGGAGCTCACCGCCCCGAGGGGACACGTCAAATTCGGTTTCAGGCCAGGAAGGCTCTGGAAACCTGGGAGCGTGCAGACGTGAAAGGCCAGCACAGGTGGAGCGGGATGAGCGGTCAGGGGAGCGGAGCCTCTTCGAGGGCGGGCTCTCTGCAGGCCCGAATGCTTGCCTCTGAGGGCAGAGCCTGCCAGGAGCCCCAGAGGCCGGTCTGAACTCAGGGACGGATCTGCTCTCTGAAGCCGACAAGTAGGTCACCTGGAAAGAGCCAGGATGGACCTATCAGGGGCCAGGCTCACGACACTAGGGGTTTGGGCTCTAACTAGGGTTCGGAGCTTGAACTCTTGGGGCGACATGAATGGGCTCTGAACTGACCCCCACAGAGTCTCCAGAAAGTTCCAGAAAGAACCGGCATCCCTCCAGAGACGCCACCCAAACACCATGCGATGATGCTGGACGCTCATGGTGATGCTCTCGGTGCCCTTGGTCTCGACCTGCCCCCCAAGGCTTGCGGGGCGACGACGGGACTCGGGAACCCAGAACAGCAGTGATCACGACGTGTGGAGGCGTGCGAGCGTGCGACAGGGCGCGCATCCCGGGAAATGTCCTGCCACCCTGGGTCCGTGCGTTTAACCCTCAGAATGGGCCTGAGAAGCCAGCATAAGTGTCTTCATTTTACATGCGAGGAAGTGGGCCCCGGAGAGTCGGGGGGTGGGGGCGGCGAGAAGGGGAAACCTAGCCAGGAAGCGCTGGAGCAGGGGCCCGACCTCAGGACAGTGGCCCCGGGCGGCACCCACAGCCCCAGCTCTCCGGCAGCACTTGGCACACCGCTGCGTCACGGGGGTCACTGCACAGCACCGAGGACACCAACCGTGGAATGCTGGAAGCTTGAGAGGGTGGGGACACGTCCACTCAGGAGTCCCCTCCCTGCGAGGCCCAGGGAGGCCTCCAGAACCACCGAGCAAGGGCGGGCCATCGGGACTTGGAGCAGGCCTGCAGGGCGTACTACTGAGGTACCTGCTGCTCAGGTAGCAGAGGAGCCTCCCGACCCGCCGTTTGCCAGAACAAGCGAGAACGGTCACGTCACTCTGCTGAAGACCCTGCGCCTGCCCCTCTCCCCGCCACATGGCCAAGCCTCCGGCATCACCATCCGGCCAGCAAAGCCCCACGGTCCCCTCACCCTGAAGGCCTCAGCTCTGCCACCACCTGAGACCGACTTCTCTTAACAGCACACCCGAAACAGCCCCCTTTCCAGCCCGGAGGTTTGTAAGCCAAGTTCACGTGTCTGTTAATGTCGCCTCTGTCCATCTCCCCTTCCAGCTGGCAAGTCCTCGGGGCAGCCTTTTGGCCCCGTGCTCACCCACGTGCAGGCCAAGGTTCGCACGGGGAGGCGGGGCTGTCACCCAGTCCTCTCGGCTCCTCCCCGAGCCGCTCGGCCAGCGCCAGGAGCAGCAAACAGTGCTCTGTGCCCCCCCCATTTCCTCTCCAAATCAGGCAGAACAGCCAATGGGAGGCCCAGAGACCCCAAAACAAAGGACAGAAACCAAAGGTGGGGGGGGTTACAAATGTCACACAAAAGCATGGAGAGGTGCTGCCCCTCCAGGGAATGCACAGCCACCCGGCCTCAAAGTCCCATTTTTCCAGCTCTGAAAGTAGCAGATGCATTAAACTCTTCGCAAGTACTGCCGGTGAAGTGTCAAGGAAGCGGCAGCTGTCACCAGCTGTCACCCTACTGGCACCGTAGTAACTGAGAACGCAAAATGACTACTGGTAACAAGCCCGTAAATGCAGGACTCACCTGAGGCCTGCTCACGCCACAACCCACAGAGGAGCTTACCACAAAGGGACACGTAAGCAGAAAAAATAATGCACTACAAGCCTGGTCCTTCTCATTCATTCCTTATGAGTAAAGAAACTCGGGGCGCCTGGGTGGCTCAGTGGGCTGGGTGTCTGTGACTTCGGCTCAGGTCATGATCTCACGGTTCGTGGATTCGAGCCCCACGTCGGGCTCTGTGCTGATAGCTCAGAGCCCGGAGGCTGCTTTGGATTCTGTGTCCCCTCTCTCTCTGGCCCTCCCCTGCTAGCACTGTTTCTCTTTCTCTCTCTCTCTTCCTCTCTCTCTCACAAATATAAAATAAACATTAAAAAAAAAGTTTTAATGAGTGAAGAAACTCAATGCAAAACAAAAACCCAAACCCCTGGCTGGTGCGCCCCTCCCACGGAACAATCCAGTAAGTGGGAACATTACAGTCACTCGGTGGGCTGAGCCGGGAGACGAGGCGGGGAAAGGCGGAGGGAATGACATTACGAGAAAAGACCACGAAGAGCCTCACTGATCACAGCTGTTACTTACCAACTCCCAGCTCTGACCCAATACTCTTCTCGGGAAATGATGGGTGTCCGCGGCACCCTTGGGCTTGGATGACAGACCCTGAGGTTCGAGACCACCCAGGGGCGCTGGGGGAACCGGGTAGCCTGGTTTCAGAGTGTGCCCTCCTGGTTGGGACAGCACCTCGCCTGCCAAAGCAAGGGGTAGGCAGCGGGTCCCACCGGCTGCAGCCCTGCGCACCCCAAGCATACACAACACAGACTCCGCTGCCGAAACGGGAGTGCCTGGGCAGAGCCGGGGGCGTCTGGGCAGGTCGAGACTGCCGTGACCACCTCACTAAATAGTCAGCTCTTCTCAACAGGCTCTGTGCACCCACAAGTGCCCAAGGGCCCACGGAAGGAGTGGTGACGTGGGCCTGGCCATGGCATCCTCTCTCGGGCACTGAGTAACAAGCCAGAAAGCCCAGGACAAAACCCTCTGCCATCTCGGAGGCATCCACGAGGGGAAGGCTGCTTGGCGGGGGACCTGTCCGTAGTCCCTAAGCCCCAAGGACAAGGACTCCAGCTCCAGCTCCGTCACAGCACCCGGGCGGCCACCTGTACCGACCAGGAAGTGAGGTGGGAAAGCCGCCTGGCTGGATGTGAGGGAACTGCCCCTGCCTCCCGGAGCAGAGCTGGGGCCGCTCGGCCAGGCTCCTCGGGGCATCCAGAGTCAGGCATCTCCCCCGAGGGGAGTCCTGTGAGCTTCACGTGCTGGGATGCACCCCTTGATCTGGAGCTGGAGAGCTCCTGGGGCCCCGTCCCTGGGACTGCTGCAGACTGAAGGGGTCCCCCGCACCAGCCAGGATTCATAAGTGAAGCCCCAACCTTCAAGGGGACTGTATTTGGAGGTACTTAGGGTGAAACGAGGTCCTAGGGGTGGGGCCCTCGTTCAGCAGGATGGGGTCCTCATCAACAGAGGAGAGCCCGGGGACACTCGGGCAGACAGAAAGGGCCGTGTGTGAGGCAAGCACCGCCGCCTGGCCGCGGTCCCCTGGACTCCCAGCCTTCAGAGCTACAAGAGAGTCTGTTTTCAGGCCACTCGCGCTTCTCACTGTTCTCGGACAACAGGGTGCCAGAGGCAGGATGCGGGGGACACAAGTCAAACCCCCTTCCATCCAAACTTTCCAAGAATCCGGATCGCTTAGCCGGAACACACAGGGGCGACCAGTGCTGCGTCCAGAAGGCTGGCCGATATCACCTGAGCAAACAGGGCCCCACCCCTGCCCCAGGAAGCCCACACGCACCCCTCATGGAGCCCCCAGGGTCAAGATGTGGGTGTGGAGACGCATCTCCTCCCAGGTTCCAGGTATAAACTCTGGGGAGGTCCCTACTTGCCGGAGATCTCGAAGAATACAACTAGATTTACATTTTTGGAAAACCAGGTGAGTAAAAACAAGGAACACAGCCTAAATCTCAGCCATCGGCACGACCCCAGGGCGTTCGGACAGACGACCTCAGTGCCAGCGCACACGTGGGCCCAGCTTCATCCTCCGGCGCACAGCGGCTGCGGGGGACCCGCACGTCTGGGCACCGCCGTCAGCTCGGACCGTGCTCAGCAGTGATGAAGGGACGTCATGCCAGGGAGCAGGAAATCCCCTGGGGAGCACAGAGCTGGAGAGCCACTGGGGTGCACGGAGACGCCTGCCCTCCAATAAAGCGCCCAAGCACGGCGCCTGGGAAGCCTGGAATGCGTGTCCACAATCTCGGGGTCGCCGTTCTTTGCAAAACAAACGTAAACTCTTTGCAGGGGACACACCTCAGGGCCAGAGAGAAGTCTCATCCCTCTGCATGAGTGTGAGCCAGATGGAGAGGGTTGCAGACACAGAAAGACAAGGCACGAAGTCACAGGGACTCAGAGAAGACACCTTTTGTCCCTTTTCCATCCTTCCGGTTACTTCCAGGAGAAAGGTCTGGGTTCAGCACTAGGAGATCCCCAGCACCCTCCTGCGGCTCCCTCACTCGCCTCTCTTTTTAATGGGAGCGGGTCTCAGACAGAAGCTGGGACGGGCAATGACATCCAGGCCCACGTAACAGGGTTTCCGTCCCGCTGTCTTTACTTCCAGTTACCTGCTATTTCAGTCAACTAACAGTGACTCTCCGTTTACAAGAATCACGGAAAGTTCCCTTTTTAAATAAAGGCATTCAGCTTTTCCGAAATGCATCCATTAAAAAAAAAAGTTACAGGGTAAATACCGGTAGAGCAGTGAATAAATAACTGAAATTTGAAAGCCAGCGACCTCAGTCTTCTCCCGGCCCACGTGGCCCGCCTGTGTCCGACTGTAAACACCCTCCCAGCCCGACCCGGGCCTGAGAAGCACGCGACAACGGCACACCTCCAACCGCACAGAGTGAGACGGGTCGTTCCCGCCGGCCAACCTCACAGAGTCTGCGCATCTCCTTCCTGTCCCTGGCTCGGGCAGGGCTGGCCGTCCCCCAGGCCCCACCCTTCCTTCCTCAGCAATGAAAACCCTCATGGGAAGGGGGGGCATGGCCTCCCCAGCAGCCGGGGAGGCAGAGGCACTGGTGGCCATGCCACTGTGGATACTGTGCGCACCTCTAGGAAAGGGTTGTACAGCTGGGGACGGCCACCACCCTTTTTGTGCCGTGGACCCGGTTCCGCAGTCTGGTGAGGCCCAGGCACCTCTTCTCAGAAAAAGATTTTAAAATACGTAAAACACACAGGACTGACTTCAAAGGAAACGGATGATACTGAAATAGATTTATCAAAATGCAAAAAATAAAAGTGGCGTAATAAATACATACAATTCTTGATTAACACATTTTAAAAAACCACCCTACTTTCCAGCAGAAACAATATGCTAAGACTTCCAGGGGCCTGTGACTTCTACCGGTGATAAAGTCACCCATTTTGCTAACACGACTCTGGCTTCTGTGGTTTGCTGGTACTTGCATAATTGAAGGAAATGTCAATTCCAGTCAGAGGCTAGAGGAAGACGTTGAATCCTACCTATGGAAGTGGAGAACATCTCTCCTTTGCTCCCCACTCCCTCCTCCCTGCACCTGGGATGCGACTGGGATGGCTGGAACTAAAACAGCCATTTTGGACCACGAGGCAAGATGGAAGGAGTCCCTGTCTCTGATGAACCTGGAGCCACAGACCAGCCCCAGCCTGCCTGCCTCTGGAAAGAGACATGAATTCCTATCTCCTCGAGCTGCAGCTGGCTTACTCATTACTGTACAGAGCCACACAAACCGATTCTTGTTATATCTCAAAGACTTTTTTTCCCGGTGCTAAGGTTCAAAACCATTTGGACCTGATCTTTAACAACCTCATACTTAAGAGATACACTCCTCTTTACTTATAAAACTGATTCCTGCAGAGCCACCCAGTCAGCCTGGTTCCTCCGTGGGTGACGACCATACAGGAGGCAAACCCCAAACTCCTCAAAGCCCAGCGCCGCCCCAGCTCTGAAGCCGCCCTTCAGCGCGGGCGCACGCCCAAACGCCACGCCATCAACCGCAGCTCAGGAACTCAGAACCGCACGGCGCACCCCGACTAGGGACACACACACCTAACTCTAGCCCGCATTTCGTGAAGTCCACAGCCACGCAGGGGCAAGCGCGATGGCACCCCATTGCGGTGCAGGCCCGAGCGTCACCGGCAGTGGCGGAGGACACTCGGCAAGTACTTACTGATGGTCATCGACTCTGGCACCGCGGCGGAAGGCAGCAGGCTGCTCAGAGGGCCTCCCTGGCCGGGAGGACTGGCTTCCACGCTGGGGAAAAGCAGACAGAGGGAAGTTACACTCGGCCACTCAAAACATACACAGAACTAGCAGGTGCTCAGTGTTTTCAGTACAAGGACCGGGAGGCGCGGAAGGCAGCCCTTCAGACGGCAGGGAGCCCTCATCATTCGCGGATTCCCTATTTGCAGATCTGCCCACCCGCTGACGCAGACCTGCATCCCCGAAATCAACACTGAGGACTCTTCTAAAACAAAGAGCAGGGGCGCCTGGTGGCCCAGTCGGTTAAACGTCCCACTTCAGCTCAGGTCATCACAGCATGACTCATGAGTTCGAGCCCTGCGTTGGGCTCTGTGCTCAGAGCCTGGAGCCTGCTTCGGATTCTGTGTCCCCCTCTCTCTCTGCCCCTCCCCCAGCTCACACTCTGTTCTCTTTCTCTCAAAAATAAATAAGGCATTAAAAAGTTTTTTGAATAAACAGCAAAAAGGACTCTGCATCCTGGATGGGCCTGGGGGACCCCCCCCCCCGACAACACACTAATCGTACAGGAGCCTAGAGATGGCGTCACTGTCACAGAGCAGAGCCCTTCGACTCGGGAGAGGCAGGCACACCCAGCACGGTTTGAGGTAACCAGCGACTCCGACCCTGCAGGTGAGGCTGAAAATGCAGATGTGATCCACCCCCACTCCCCGAGTTTGCACCCAATTACAGCCATGAGGAGAGAAGGAGAAACAAGTCTAAGAGCCGCAAGGATCGTGGTGGCATCGGGACACGTCAGCATCCATCTTAGCTCTGCCACCAAACATCCAATGACTTTGGTCACCTCAGTTTCCCTGTGACATACTTCTACTTGAAAATCAGGAAACCAAAATGGTGCTCAGTACTCTATTCTGGACTAAGCACTTCTCAAGTACGTGAGAGCTAAGCGGCTCAAGTATTTCCTAATATTAAAACTGTGTAATATTGTGACCAAATGTTAAAATCCAGTAGATGACGGTGGACGAGGTACCCAGATATGGCCCCAAAATCATAAATAGTAAAGGAGATACGGAAATGAAGTTTGACAAAAACTTCTCACACTCGGACACCCTTGGCAACTTCCCATTCTAAACCTCAACATACATGTGAAATCAGGCCTTGACCCTGAACCCCAGAGGTACACTCCTACCTCCAAAAAAGAATAAGAGGCACAGCTGTGAACAGGACAACTCAACCCCGAAGGCGATTTGGTTTCTGAATACCAACCTGTACCGGGGCCCAGGCTCCGGGAGAACGTGGTCGTCTGGTCCCATCCCGTTCTCCAGGCTCCCGAGGGGGGCATCTGTGCACAGAGAGCAGGGGCAGAGTCAAAGTCAGCCGCCTGCTTCATTTCATTTTCTCCACGAGGCAAGGACACGGTCAGACACTGGCTCCTCCCTACATGAGCCGACTTAGAAATGTTCCCCGGCCTGCACACCGGACTTTAATCTACTACTTGTTTCATTCTTTCGGCCAGAATCTCAAATTTGGCACCAGTCACAGATAGGAGGCCCCATCCTCCCATTTAGCCTTTTTGACCTTGAGCCACCTGAAGTTATGCATGAAGTCCATATTCAGAGCCAGCCTCAGGATCAGGGAATAGTAATCAGCTCTCTGCTGGTCAGAACTGCTCTCACTGTAGTGGCTTAGGACAGACACAAGGGGGCGGCACAGTCCAATCACTGAGAGTGTCTGCTTCAAAACCCTGCTTCCTTCTAAAAAGCCAGCTCCCGGCACAGAGCGGTGTGTGGGAAAGGCGTTCAGAACAAGTGAGGCCACAAAAGATTAGGGGCACTAAAGATTTTCATGTGTTTGCTGCTGTTCCAAGTCTCTTTTCAGAAAAAAGTGCCAATCCATGGCCCGCTGGGCTGGGCGGTGACATTAAGGCCGGCATCACCCGTGGTTAACACTTGCCCAGTGGAGAAATTTCTGGCTCGTGGACCCCACTGCAGAACCAGGCCTGGATGCAGGGAAGGGGCGGAGGCAGAAGGGAGCTACCGGGCCTCCTCCCTGCTGCTCCTGGAGTTTCATCCTGCTGGGGATTCCTCAGTTCTTAAAGGGGTTGCACTGGGGAATCCTACGGAGAAAATGTTTTGTCGCCTTTCCTTCCACCCTGCTGTCCCCATCAAGCTACTCCACTCGCTCCTTCTTTTTTAAAGAAGTCTGAAGGGGAGACATCACCCCACAACCCAGCCTGCCTACAAGCCCCCACCGCTGCCGCCACAATCATCCACACGCCTCCCACCTTCATCTTCTCTCGGATTCCTTTGTGACAGTGTCTCTGGATCGCGCGCTGAGGCCTCCGTCCCCCTTGGC